>CAUYTI010133544.1:0-27654 GCA_963575145.1 Galago senegalensis
ATTCATAATTGCCAGGTCATGGAAGAAGCCCAAGTGCCCATCTATCCACGACAACAAACTGTGGTATATGTACACCATGGAATACTATGCAGCCATAAAGAAAGATGGAGACATTACGTCCTTCATGTTCACATGGATGGAACTGGAAAATGTTCTTCTTAGCAAAGTATCACAAGGATGGAAGAAAAAGTATCCAATGTACACACCCCTATTATGAAATTAATTTATACCTTTTATATGAAAGCTATAACCTAATAACAGCCTAAGAATATGGGGAGGGCGGAGGGAGAGGGGAGGGGAGAATGGGTGGAGGGATCACTTCTGTGGTTTATCTTACAAGGGTACAAGTGAATTTTTCTAAGAGTAGAATATGCACGTTTTAACACAATAACTAAGAAAATGACATAAAGGCTATGTTAACCAGTTTGATGGAAATGTTTCAAATTGTATGTGAAAACGCCACACTATACCCCGAAGTACATTAATGTACATAATTACCATTTAATTGAACAAGCGATACATGAATTACCATTCAATTAAAAAAAAAAATAAGGGAAGGTAAAGCAGAAACAGTGACCTTATTGCTGAATATCATCACTACTGTCACCAGATGGCCCAGGGGAATACTTCGAAGGTTGACCATGTACCACTTTCCCAGTATCCACAATATTTGCCATACTTTTTTTTTTCCTCTTGCAAAAGGTACAAAGTCTCTGCCTGGCCCCAGATATGGGCACAATGATGGAAAGAACATAATAGGGCAGCATGAGTGAAGTTTCAGTGATGTGGCCAGAAGATCAAACAAGGCACCCCCCTAAGGCACTAGAGAGTTCTGGAGAGATTGCAGAGGTGAGGAGCTCAGGAGAGCTACCTGATAATGTCATTTATAAATTTCTAGGTTCACCACTAAGCTGTGTACAATGTGGATATAGGCTACAGCAAACCGTAGACATTAAAAACTGAAATAAGAGAAAGACCGCAATCTAGAGCATAGACTGCTCACTGGGTGTTCCATAATGAGACTGATACAAGTATCACTGTAAAGGCTTTGAAGAAGGAATTGACATTGATGGTATACCTATGGACGGCTGATATGAACTTGTGTCCTGAACCTGAGTAGGTGGATTACCAGCTAAAACTAAAATGTCGACATTCTCTGTAGAACTTAAATAAAAACAGAGGCTCTTAACATTTAAAATATTAAGAGTGCAATTAAAAATAACTTGACATAAAACAAAACAGGAAGATTTCAACTCACACGAAAAAGAAAATCAACAGACATCAGTGGTGAGATGACACGGACATTGATTGAAGTTACCTGACATAGACTTTCAAGCAGCTAAAGTAAACATGCAATGAGTTTAGCTCTAATGAGTTTAGCTAAATAAAAAATAGAAAGTCTCAATTTCCATAAAGACATAAAAGATAAATAAGCAGCAAATGAGAATAGTAGAACTGAAAAACATAATAACCAAAATAAAAATTTATAGGAATGGCACAATAGAGTGAAGACGACAGATAATTTAACTTGAAGATGAATACAAATTATTCATGCTGACAAAAAAAAAATGTTGGGGAAAAATGTCTCAACATACTGGAAATAGTGGGGAAACTTCATCAATTTGATAAAGAACATCTGTACAAACCTGCAGCTAACTCCAAATTTATTTGTGAGAAACTAGAAGATTTCCCCCTAAGATCTAGAACAAAGCAAAGCTGTGCCCTCTCACTACTTCTAATCAACATCATACTGCAAGTTCCAGTAAATGCAATAAAAGAAAACAAAAGGCATGAAGATTAAGAAGGAAAAAATAAAACTATTTTTGTTCACAGGTAATATGACTATCTTTTTAGAAAATGCAAAAAAAAAATCAACAAAAAAGAAAAATAATCCTGGAACTAATAAGCAAATATAGCAGATTTGTAGGCTACAATGCAATTTACATTAGCAGCAAAAAAATGAAATACTCAGGTAATGTTTAACAAAATACATATAACATCTCTAACAGGAAAATTTCAGTACTCTGATGAAAGAAACAGAGACTTAGATAAGCCATGTTCACTGATGAGAACACATAATAATGTTAAGAGGTCAGTGCTTTCCCATTTGATCTACAGAGTCAATACAATCCCAATCAATTCCCCACCTACTCACTCTGGATATCAGCAAACTGATTCTAACATTATATACAGAGGCAAATAACCTAGAATAGCCAACACAATGTTGAAGAAGAACAAAATTAGAGGACTAACATTACCCAACTTCAAGACTATACTATAAAACTACTGTAATAAAGACAGTGTGGGAGGGGCAAAAGAATAAACAAATAAGTGAAAAGGGAGAGAGACCAAGCAAGAGGCCCATGTAACAAAGTCAGCTGATCTTTAGCAATGAAACAAAGTCAGTTGAATTGACAAATAGTTATTTTTAACAAGTAGTGCTAAAACAAGCGTATCACATATAAAATAATGAATCTTAAGACTGGTTCTTTATCTTTTGCAACAAATAACTAAATTGGATCATAGATCTCAATGCGAAATGCAAAACTATAGGGCAGCACCTGTGGCTCAAAGGAGTAGGGCGTCGGCCTCCTATGCCTGAGGTGGCGGGTTCAAACCCAGCACCGGCCAAAAACTGCAAAAAAAAAAAAAGCAACACTATAAAATTTCTAAAAGATAACAGTACAAGATCTAAGTGTCTTTGGCTTCGCAAATGACTTTTTAAAATACAACACCAAAAGTGTTATGTTCGTGAAAGAAAAAATCAGCTAGACTGTATTAAATGTGAAAAACTTGACTCTACAAAAAATTCTGTTGAAAGAGTGAAAAGATAAGCGACAGTCTAGAAGAAAATATTTACAAAATACATACCTGATAAAGGATTTGTATACAAATATACAAAGAACTCTTGAAATCCAACATTAAGAATTCAAGCAACTTTAAAAATGGTTGAAAGATCTGAAAAGATACCGTCTCAAAAAGATATACAATCAAGTACAAAATAAGCATATGAAAAGATGCTCACAATCATATGCCATTGGGGAATTGAAAATAGAAATAATAATTGTAATACTATTACTAACTTATTAATAGGAATGGTTAAAATTCAAAGCACTAGCAACACCAAATTCCGGTAAAAGATTGAAGCAACAGACAAAATGCTAGTCATTTTGGTAGATAGCTTAGCAGTTTCCTAGAAACCTAAACACAATCTTTCCATACAGTCCAACAATCGCACTCCCAGGTACTGGCCCAAGAAAGTTGAAAACTTGTATCTATACTTGAAAGCAATGTTTATAGTAGCTTATTCATAATTGCCAAAAATCAGAAGTAATTGAAATATCCCTGAATAGGTAAACAGATGATACTCCATTATATGCAGTATTAGTCTCTAATAAAAAAGAACCACATTACCAAGGAAAAGACATGAAGCAACCCCAAATGTATGTTGCTATACTGAACTAAAAAGGCTACATGCTGTATGACACAAGCTATAAGACATTTTGGAAAAGGTGAAACTACTAGAAAGTAAAACAATCAGTGGTTACCAGGGGTTGCAGGGATGGGGAAGGTAAAGAATTAAACAGATGAAGCACAGAGGATTTTTAGGGCAGTAAAACTATTCTGTATGATAATATAATGGTGGCTACATAACATCAGGCTTTGTCAAACTCACAGAATTATACAACACACAGTGTAAGCCCGACTATTAACTATTAGTTTATAATAATTTGTTAATATTGATTCATAATTTGTTCAAAAGAAACTATCATTAAAATTAAAAGAGGATAAAAAAACAGAGACAGGGCCCCAGAGACCTGTGGGCCAAACTTAAATGCTCTAACAATTCTGTCATCAAAATCTTAGAGAGACAGAACAAAAAATGCAATGCAAAAATATTTTTGAGGAAATGACGCTTCAAATCTTCCTAAATGTTGTGATATTAAAGTGCATATCCAGAAAGCTGAATGAACACGAAGCAAGTCAAGAAAATCCATGACATAATATAATCAAGCCAGTGAAAACCAATAACAAAGAAAAACTCTTGAAAAGTAGTCAGAGAGAAAAGACCCATTCTCTATAGAGAAATGATTCAAACGATATGGTTTCATCAGAAGCCATAAAAGCCAAATAAAATCAGCCATACAATTTTTAGGTGCTAAAAGAAAAGAACTGTGAACCAGCATTACCAAAGTGTGACAGAGACATGACCAAAGTGAGCACAGGCTGTTGGAATAATAGTGTTGATAGACTTGCTTGATTAAATTCTTTAATTTGTCAAAAAAAAAATCAGTATCTGAAAAGCCCAATAAAGCAAAGGGCAATAAAACAAGGTATGCCTGTATACCCTAAGCCTTGTACTTCTAGGTATATCCGGAATAGCATTTCACATCAAAAGATACGTTCAGAGGACCTTTAATCATGACAGCTCAAAACTGAAAAGCTAATGGTACATCAATAATAGAACTAAATTGCTAAATTACAGAATACTAAATAATGAAAATTAAAACACAGCTACATTCAACAACACTGGTAACTTTCAGAAGTGTAATGTCAACTGAAGTTACTTATATGATTTGATCCTATCTCTATAAAATTCAAAAATAGGCAAAAACTAATTATGGTGTTTAAAGATGACATATAGGAGAAAGACATGATTAGCATAAGTTACCATAAAATGGGGGGACAGAATTAGCTGAAAAATGGATTCTTAGAGGTTAGCAATATTCTCTTTCTTGCCCTAGATGGTAGTTGAATGGGAATTCACTTTGTGAAAAGTCATTAGACTCTACATTTTTTGTTCTGTGCAATTTTTTTTTTTTTTTTTTTTTTTTTTTGGAGTTTTTGGCCTGGGCTGGGTTTGAACCCACCACCTCCAGCATATGGGCTGGCACCCTACTATTTTGAGCCACAGGTGCTGCCCTGTTCTATGCAATTTTCTATGTGTGATGTAACACTAGAGAAGTTGTACCTCTCTAGTGTTCTTAAAATATTATTTAATATCAAACTCTGATGTGTATACATGTAAAGAATGTATCTATTATATAAATAGATGTGCTACATACCATTTACTAAAAAGAAAAATAGCATAGGCATTCTACAGACTATTCATAAGCACTATTTCCATTACATGCCAACTAAGTGGGATAGAGAGAAAAATGTGTACATGTCTCAAAAGAGAAGTTTCCAGGATCCGGGTTGAGATCTGGGTTGGTTATATGCATATACAAAGTAGAATGGTTTGGTATGCCAGTGAGTCCCACAGAGTGGAAGATCGCAAACTTCTAATATAAAACAAACAAGACAGCAAAGGGTATAGAATTAGAATATTGTTCCTTCAAAATGAAGGAACAAACATTTCAGCTTTATGCTAAACACAGCAAAGAGTTTTGCAGGTAAAGGGTGCTAAATTTCTGTTAAATTAAATCTTAAAGAATCCTAAAATCATTGAAATTTTATCATATATTACCATCTTCCTTGAAAAAAATCATTAAAATTCCTTAAATTAAAAAATTAGTTCAGCATTCTATACCTGAATAACTGATGCTGATTTATTCTGAATTTCTTCCAGTTTTTCCCTTTTTAACAGTAACAATCTTCTCTGTGCTAAGACTCTTCGCCAATATTTCTGAATGACCAGGGCTGCATTAGCCTCTTTCTTCAAACGTTGTCTAGTTAAAAAATTGATTACAGCCGATTGAATAATTCTTGCAGCTTTGTCTCTATCCTTAAAGAAAAAAAAATTAGCAAATGTGAATTAACCAATAACTTAAGACCTTAAAATATCCTTTCTTAGATAATCACCCATGAAACATTAATCAAATTGATCCTGAAATAACAACCCCTCCCAATCCAGACTCCTTATGCTCACCTTTACAGTACTGATACATCACCACTGGGCATGTATAAATGGCTGGAGATATATTTTATGATAGAACAAAGATTCCTAAAAGTACTCTAAGAGAAAGACTGCAGACATATCTGATCTATCAATGATCCCCAGTAATCAAGATACAGGCAATTTGAAATATAATGTGGTATATTTCTCAGATTTGGGTCCAGTGAACGAGTATTTGACTTTTAGGAAAGGAGTGGATTATACACAAAAAATGCTTTACAGTATAAAGCAGCATTGCTTTGTTATAATTTGAACAAAGCAACACGAAAGAGGAGAAAAGAAAAATACTTCTTTCAGCATACAGTACACTGTGGCCTTAAGCCACAGAAGCTTAAGAGTATGGTTTATGTTATTAGAATGGGTATGTGAGATGTTGCTCTCAGACCATCAGTGGTTACTCTCAAGCCAGCTGCCCTAGAAGCCTCAGGGGCCTTGTATCTCTATTTCTGTTACTTCTCATAAAGAATTCCTATGAATAAGAATATATTATATGTTCAGCACCATTCTAAACACTTCATGAATGATACAGCTAAACCTCACAAGAACCATAATAACAAATGGGCAGATGCTAGTCTTGTGATCATGAGGAAACGGAGGCAGAGAGCTCATGCGGATTGTCAGTCTTCTGGCAACAAAGTCAGGATTTGAACAGACAGTCTGGCTTCAGAGCCCATGCCCTTAATCACTTTGCTATACTGTCCAAGACTAGGTTTATCACTTCACTTCACCTGAATTGGAAGCTAGTATAGCAATTTCTCCGGTGGACAGTAACAACTTATAAAGGGTCTGACAACCTTTTATGCTGCTCTGTGAGGTAGTCTATACCATGTGAGGTTAGGCTATACACAGATAGCTCACACATAGATTCTGACCAATTAGTAACAATTAACGGATGGTATCTGTGCATGGAGGCTGCTCAATATGGGGACACAAATAAGAAAGGGATCAAACTATTATTCTTACATATAAAAAAGCTACCCAATAGATTAAAACAAATATTAAGGAACACGAGGACTGTGTATCAGATCATTCTCCTGAGGAGAAAAACTAGACCATTATAAAACTGGGCAAGAGAGTTATATATATGTAATGTGTTAAGCCATCTAACATCATTGTCAATGTCCCCGTGAAACCTATGTCCTTTAGGTCTATGGAATCCAATTTAAAAAAAAGAATATCTCTATAAGCTAAAAAAATGAATAAATAAATAACGAGGCTAAGTAAATTGAAACTTACCTCAGCTTTTATATCACCTCAATTATAAGTACACTAAAATAAAACAACTTTATATGACAGAAAAGCTACAGATGAAAAGTCTATACAGTCAGGCAAATATATTTTTAAAAGTTAGCAGCTATTTGACAACTTACATAAGCTAATCGTAAAAGCATCCCTGTAGTCATTGACCCTTCTCAAGGTAAGAATGCATGTCATTTTTAACCTTATACTGTTGTTGAGCCATCTGGTTACCAGCAAATTTCTTTTACTTTGCTTCATATAGGGTCCACATACTAATATTTACTTGGCTTTAGTTTATACCTATTTGTTGACAAGAAGAACTGAAAAATGGAACACATCAAGGGACCCTTAGATAATTCACTAGGTAACTGGCTACTTGCTAATGTTTCTTTGTCACTACAAAAGCTTAAGCCATTCTATTCTTAATGGACATATACAAATTATAACTATAATGTAAAAGCAAAACAAAAACCTCAAAAATCAGTACCTCGTGGTAATGTTTACATGCTCACTAACTTGTAGAATTTCTATCTCAACCTGTGGGTTGTGACTGATATATAGGAAACCTGCTGTTTAATGTTCCAAATAAATAATGAAAAAAACGTAATTGGGCATTAGTGTAATTGTATAAGAGAAGAGGTATGGTCACCAGGATAAAGGAGAGAAATAATGGTACGATTGAGAAGATGAAGTTTAACCGTAGGTACAGAAATTTCTTTCAATTTAGACCTTCAATAAATAAGAAAATTTCTATTTGCACTAAAGAAATAAATCAAGAAAAGGAATCTCACCAGCAAAAAAACTAAGAAAATTCTAATATCTGACTAATACAGGGCTATCCAGAACAAAAAATGAAGCACACAAGGTCTGATGATTATGTTTGCCAACTCATCCTAGAGGAACTGCTACACACAGTCACCTTCGAATTACTCCTGTTGGGAAACTATGCACAGACACCATCACCTAGTTCACCCTTCAAAGCAATTCTGGAACTCTTTTTCTGCAATGGCCATCAAAGCTGTTATCATATTAACCTTGATGTCTTGAATGTCATCAAAATATCTTCCTTTCAATATTTCCTTATCTTTGGATTAAAAAAGAAACTTACTAGGGGCCAAATAGGAAGCTTAAGAAGAGCGTTCCAATACAATATTTGTCTACTGGCTAAAAACTCCCTCACATACAGTGTCAGGTGAGGTGGTGCACTGTCGTAATACAAGAGCCAGGAATTGTTAGCACAGATTTTCAGTTAAGATTTTCCTGTTTTTCTACTGATATTTACTTAGTCTGGTATGCGTCCCATAGTCAGCTGATGATTTTGATTGTCAATTCAATGAATTTTTGCAATGTTTTCATTAGTTCTGCTTATTACTGGCCACCCTGACTTTTCTTCATCAGTGACACTTTCTCTCCCTTCAGAAAAATGTTAATCCATTTGTATACTATCATTTTCTTCATGGTGTTATTCCCATAAACTTGGACCAACAAATCCTTGGTTTCATTTTCACTCTTGCCGACTTTAATAAGAAATTTACAAAAGTCTATTTATTGCTTTAATTCAAGCTTGAATATTCTCATGATGGCACACAAAAACACACAGTAACGAACACCACTCACAAGATACTGCCATGTATCGACACAAACACAACTGTGAGACATTGATATACCTAGGTTATAAAACCTTACCAAGTTACTTGTATATTGCTGCCAATGTAAGCACACAGTGGCAAGTTCATGAAATTAATTGTCAGACTGTATGTGTGTGTGTGTATTCTGATTGCTATCTGGTTCTTGTAATTCTAAAATTCTCATTTGATTTAATATGAAAAGAATGAACCAAATAACTTGAGGACTGGCCAGGAAAGAGTCTTCCCTGAAAACTTTCCTAAAACAATTCTCCTAGAAGCTTTCAACAGTGCCATTATCCCCCAAAAGACTTGTGGGCAAGGAGGCAAATCCTGAGAAGGGATAATACAGGGAACAGAGCATATAAAGTAGCAGAAATGACCATGTGTGAGTATAAGAACCTGGTAGTTTCCCAAAAGTTACTATGAAGACTTAGAATGAGGCAAGAGCAAATTATTTCAATTACTGTTATTTCTAAATCTGACATGGTATCTTCATGTTTCAGAATTGCCAAAATTTAGCTGTTTCAAATAGGCACAATGAACATTATCAGAATGCATTATATTTCAAAATTGACAAACAATATCAAGTAGAAGTAACTTCTAAAAACTATCTATGATATATTTTATTATAGGTAGGTGCTTGTTTTATTTTTTTCAAATAAATAAATGAAACGTGATTGGTGGAGGGGGCAAGGGAAATGAAAAGATTAATTTGTTCAAGCATGATCAAAGAGATTATGTCTTAAAGTATTAAAAAATGATAATTTTCTGAGAACTTACAAATTTTGAAAAATATTAGAAATCAAAAATACCATTTTTAAAACTCATAAAGGATAAACTAGAAGTTAGTGTCATGACAAAAAAAAAAAAAAGGCACTAATTAAACAGTAAAATCAGGTATTTGATGCCCAGGCCCAAGCGGGACTAGATGAGGTCAAGCTGAAGAGAGCACAGCATGAAAAAACTGACAGAAAACTTCTGCTCTCGATTCTACTAGAAGTAGAGAAAAGCTGTTTAAGCACTCCTAAAGTATTGTTCAGAGATTTACAAAGCAAAGAAGTTATTCCTCTTCTGAACAGATTAAGTAAAAGGGTAGAGACCAGAAGCCTAATCAAGAGTGTTCATTTTCGAGGAGTACCTGATGGCGCTTGAGATCTCTTTTTAATTTATATTTTCTCCATTTTGTCTGTATAAGTCGAGCAGCTCTTATTTCTTTACGAAGATCAAAAAGCCTTGCACAAAGGAATGACAAATAGGTAATAACCACCTAAAAGAAAACACAAAAGATGAGAACAAATTAACAGAGAATGTACATTGTACTACTTTCATCTTCTGAAATTCTTATTACTGAGTCATTAATTTAAAAACTCGACTTTTACTTACCTTTTCATCTGGAATTGTATTTGACATATCTGAATGATTAATCATAGCAGGTATTCCACCAAGATCTCTAACTGCAGACCTAACCAAATGAAAATTTTTCTTTTCATTTTCTAGGAGCTCTTTGTATAATTCTGAAGTATTTTCTATTATGCAAGTGGAAAAGAGAAATTAGACTGCTGTAGCCAAAAATCAGCAATGAATCAGAAAGTTAATTACCAAAAATGACTAACCATGATCAAGTGCTTTAAGAGACATATTCAGAGAACTATCATCTGATTCTGATGATGAATTTAATACCACCGAACCAGTCTGTGTGCATTCTACAGTTTGAGTAGTCCGCTGACATATAGCATTAAAAGGCACATAGCACGGATGATAGTGGTGGATCAGGTAACATAGTACACGGCCATCTGAGAAAGACACTGTAAAATTCTCCACCTGATTGGAAATACCAGAAAAACAATTAGCTATATTTAGACAGCAAGTAGACACAGTGGTTTTGTGGCCTGTAAATTTCTCCTAATAGCTAAGAATATCACATTAATTACTAACTGTACATACACATACCCACAAATTCTCAATTATAAACTATTAATTAACCATTCGAAAAGTAGGATCTGGTTATATTATTGTTCTGGGTTTGACAATGTCCCTCAAAACTTCGTGTCCTTCCCAGAAAATCAGAATGGTGACCTTAATGGGAAATAGGGTCATTACAGATTTAAAGAATTAAGATGAGGTCACACTGGAATAGAGTGAGTTCTTAATGCAGTAAGAACACTGTCCTTATAAGATGAAAAGAGAGACACAGAGACAGAGGGATAGGCAGAACAGCGTGTGATGACAAAGGCAAAGACTGGAACGATACATTTATAAGCCAAGTACCACCAAGGTTGGCTGGGAAAACACCAGAACTTAAGAGAAAGGGATGGAATATTATATCCTCTAGAACAGTGGTTCTCAATCTTTCTAATGCCACAGTGTATTTTCATTGTTAAAAAGGGGTCGTGACCCACAGGTTGAGAACCACTGCTTTAGAACCTTAAATGGCCCAGACAACATTTCAGGCTTCTAGCCTATAGATCTATGAGGGAATAACTTTCTATTTCAAGCCACCTACTTTATAGTAATTTGCTGATAGTATTAAAAAACTACACCCATTACAATGGATTCTTGCTATTTGTAAATAGTAAATTTGTGAATATTGAACCATTATTCATGGGGAAATAAAGAGGGTTAGGGTCCGGTGAGTCAATCCATACATAACTTTGTTTTACATTTGTTTCTGATTCAGTAACATTAAATTCATGGCCAGAAACACCATGGTTCATGCATGAATGAAGCTTATTTAACATCTCTATCATATTTTCTGCATATGGCACATCACAGTTACCTCTTAGGAACACTAGACAATGCTTTAGTAGTACACATGAGGGCCATTCTAAATAGGGAAATCACCAATAAAAATGCAAAAAATAGAACCAACCCAAACTCACAGCACTAAATAGATTATGAAAAAAACACTGTTTATGTAAGAGCTGAAACAAGAAGGCAGAGTGTCACCTTGAGTGAGTTCAGCTGGGAATCGGCACCTAGGCATTTGTACCTGTCAACAATGACCACAAAATGCCGCAAGTATTAACTTTGGAATTTATTATTAGAAATAAATTTTAATGAGCAATTGAATGCCAGATGTAGAATTCATGAATAACGATAATCAACTTTCACTCTCTAGTGAAAATTATCCATGTATTAAAAATTTTTCTACTAACAACTTCAAGTATAACAGTTTACCATATTTAGCTACATGAACTCTCTATAATTGTTGTTTTATACTTGTTATCAGATAAGTTTATCATGTATTCATACTTAGAAGTATATCTCATACAAATACAGTATCTACCTAACAATTGATTACAGAAAGACTCAACTTAGATTTTATTTTTCTTCTTACTTCTACCTAGTGGTAATTTCTCAGTTGTTCCTTTTTACACATAGAGTTTATTTGTATTGACATTTATAATAAGGGTATGATCCATTCATGTTCCAGTCCTATGCAAGCAATTTCTATTATGACTTCTATCTAGAGTATTTTTTCTTTCTTAGGGATGGAATTATCACGCATTACACAATAAGTGACAGATTAGATAAAATACAGTATATGATAATACATTTACTCCTTTGAGGTAAAGTAAACCTACATGTACAAACTGAATTATATTTTAAAAATGCAAGAAAATATTTCATAATTTAAGTTTAATTGACCTTCACTATGAAGAAACTTACCTTTTTATTATAGAAGGCACAAACAGCATTTACCCAATCCATCAATAACTTTATGTTTTCATTATATTGTTCAAAGGAACCACTATTCCTTTTGTCTTTTTTCTTATTAATAATATTATCAGAATGGCATGATAGTGCAGACAATGTTTTCTTTATACTATGTGTCTGTTTTAGATAGTCAATTTCTTCCTTTAACTGATCTAAATTAAGGGAAATATCCACCTGAAAAACACACAAAAAAGACAAATGCCTTTTTTTATATGTTATTTTTAACTCATAGAAATAAAAGTATCTTCTATTTAGAGAAACTGTAGATTAAAAATAACCTAATCAGAGATTTTAAAATTCTCAGAAAATAAAATGCACAAAATGAATATTTTGGCCCAGAAAATACATTTTTTTTTTCTAAAGGGCAAACAGAAACTACATAGAAGTGATAAAATGTTAGAGGTTAAGAACATAGGTTTTGGGCCACACAAGCATGGGTTCTATCTCAGCTCCACTGTTACCAATGATGTGAATATTAGTTTCAGTTTCCTCACGTATGAAGTAGACTTAACACCTACTTTATAAATGTGTGATGACAATTAAAGTGAAATATGTATAAAGCAATTATCACAATCTGTAGGATAGAATGAATCCAAGTAAATTATAGTAATATTGTTAATCTTTACTTGATTCAAATTGCTTTTCTGATAATCAGTAAGCATAATTGATAAAAAGTGAAAAATACACCAAATATATAATACCTGAAAAGCAAATGCTATTTTCCAAAGCAATGCAAGAGTTTTTTCTCTGTGCCTATCCACAATATCCTTAGATAGAATTGTATTTCCTATAAATGAAAAGGTAGTCCATTAGCATAATAGGTGCATATATCAATATTTAGTGAGGAGAATAGGTTTTAACCTTCACTCAGTTTTTTACCATGCTCATCACTTAATTGAATTCCTCGTGATTTAAGAATCTGAAGAACAATGTCAACATTGTGCATCTTTTGAAGACGACTTATTGCAGGAATCCTGAGTTTCTTTGACAGAGTCCAGTTCTGTGTGAGAAGTTCCATAGTTCGCCTAGCAGTAAAGAAGTTTTCAGATAAAAACATGCTACATAAAAACGTGAAAAATAACATTCATTTAAGCATATTTATTACCCACATAAATCCCAAGAGTTTAAGGGCTTTAAGGACAGGAAGATGCCAAAAGACTATCAATTTGATAATTTTAATTAGTTTCTGGCTCTTCTTGACTTCTATTCTGAGACATCAGTAGTTCCTATCTAAATGGAAGTCACATGCCAGTAGGGAAAAAAAATATGTTTAGGAGAAAAGGTTTCTGGGCTTAAAACTTTTCTGAAAAAGAAATCCTATTTTTTAACCTTAAATTTATTCTACTACATGAAACAAGAAAGATTGTATAAGTATAAAAAAATTTGTTTTCCAGAAAATTTTAGTCTATTCTATTAAGCAAAATAATGCTATTTGTTATACTTACACAAGACGCACTCCACACTGTAAATCTACAGCAAGATTTGTAACAGCAAAATCAAATTCATCAAATGGTGTCTGAACATGGTTAACAGGTAATCCCAGTAAACTAAGGTGACGGGAAAGGTCACCTTCACCACTTAAGAAATCTCGTGAAAAAGCCAGAAGAATTTCTTTACTGGCCTATAAAAAAAACAAGTTGGAGGTATTAATATATATTAACTTTTGATACACACATAATAAAAATCTTTCAAATTACTTTCAATATATAAAGTTAAATGTAGTATAAAAAAATTGTCAGTTTCACACCATACAATAATAATGCAAATTTCATACATTTTCATTTTAAAATCTTGTTATAAATTGCTCATAATATTATATCAAAATTAGGAAAGAAATTTCCCCTGAAACTAATTCCCCAGAAGGATAGCTTAGTTTACTCTCAGGTCAAAATTAAGAGTAAGAATGATGTATTGGTGAAAGATAAACCCACAGAAATGATTGATGGGACTCACTAGATAGGCATCTCTATTCTATTCCACAGTACTGTTTTTTTTGGAAAATATACCATAAAAGCAAGCAAAATTCTCAAATAGGAAATATAAAATGTATAGCATAAAGTAAAAACTATACCTTGAATTCAGCATCTTTACAGAAGAGGCAAGGATCATGATCAATAAGTCTGGAAATTTTGGCATAATCAAGGAAACAGACCAACAGCAATAATTTTTTCAATGTAAACTTGGACAGAGCTTCTTCATGACCTTAAATAAAGTACAAAGTTTGGCAAGTTAATCTATGAAAGGCAGATTTCACCTTAAAATATGACAATAATGTGCTAAAGAAAGGTAGCAAGCATAAATAAAATATTATGTGCTTTTTTCTTAGTGCTTTACACATGTGAATCCATGTAATCTTCACCATAACTCTGTGGAACAGGTACTATTTATTATTTCCAATTCATAAATGAGGAATCAGGTACTGAAGCTTCAAGAGACTTAGTAGGTCTCACTTGAAAAATATTTATTGAATACTTGCCATGTGCAGGCACCATCCTAGGTACCAGATGTACAGTAGCAAACTACAACAAATATGATCCCCATAGGACTACTGGGGGGTGAGGTAGAGACAATAAACAGGAAAGAATAATTATAAATAGTGATGGAAGAGAAAAATGGAAGTAGAGGAAGGGAAGGGATGGTAGTGAAAGCAGAGACCTATCTAGCTTGATTTATTTGAGAAAGTAAAATGCAAATAGGAACAGATGAATGACAAGAAGCTATTTATGTATAGTGTGGAGAGAATGCAGGAGATGCAGAAATACTTACCATCTCTATATAGATGAGGAACACTGGGATGTCTATACTCAGCTGCTATATCAGGATTCCAAAGTAAGCGATTCAGAATAAACATAGCCAACCCTGTGACATCACTGTTGTCCTCCAAAGATATGAGTTCTCCAAAAATTGTCTAAAAAGAAGAAATTAAAGCCAAAGTCAGGATTTTACTATGCCTAAGGAAGCAAAGGGATGTGACGGGGGAAGAGCAGACAATGATCTTCTCAGGAACTGGCAATGTTCTATTTCTTAAATAGCACAGAAGTGATGCGGTAATTTGCTAAATAATCTCATTAAACTGTACATATATATGTTATATACTTTTTAGCATATACAATATCCTTCACAATGAAAAAAGACAAAGCTCAGGACTAAGAAAAATTCTTAATCAGCTGGCAAGTAATAGTTACATGTTAATATCTTTATTTAAGTTAAAGAAGTATCGAATACAGGCATGTTTTTCAAATTTAATTATAACAATCCCATTAGGTATATCATGAAGATATAACAGAAACTTAAATATCTAAAATTTTCTAATAGTAGAAACAAGTAGAAAGCTATCTGCAAATCATCTAGCATAATAATTTGGCAAGTTCAGATCGGTTTATCATCAATAAGTTAAATATAAAATTAGATTAACATTGACATATTTATTATTAATAATTCCTAAAGCAATTAGAAAAACTAAAACATGTCAAATTATATTCTGCAACTTTACATTGACAAAATATAGAGATGATAGCATAGAAAAGTATTAATACCTGCCAATATAGAGTAATCCATCTTTATTTACTTATTTTTTTTTTGACCTTTGAGAAGCTTTCTTAATATCATCAAAGATCTAGTCACAGAATCCTAAGGTGTCCATCTATAGAATCCTCAGGTGTGGTGGTGAGGTAGAATGTGTCATCGTTCACAATTACTCATCCCTCCATTCCTAACAATAAACATTATACGTTCCCACCATACACTATAGACTTGCTGTGACTATTATGGGTGGCTAATACATTCATTCCTTCATTGTTCGTGCTTGGCCAGATAATATGCTTTGGCCAACTGAATGTGAGTGCAGGTGATGATCACGACATCTAAGTGTTAATAGGCACTGCAAAGTTTTACTGAATGATCTTGTTTTTTAAACTTTTACTATAAAAAAAGCTTTGTCCCAAAATATGGAGGCTGTATTTTTCACTTGAGGTTCTAGAATTATTTGACATGTGAAGCAGAGCCAGTTAATACGTTATTTGCTAACTATTGAAAGAGAAATGATAACAAAATAAAGAAATGACACTATGAAACTGTGTGACCATAGTAAGCTTATTATTTGTTCTGAGCCTCAATTTATTAGTACATAAAACCCAGATTATTGCAACTATCCCTTTCAGCCTCAAAGACTCTTTGGAATAACTTTAAATAATAATAAAGATCCCACATTAGGAAGAAACCTAGAAAAAAATGTACAAGCATACTACAGTCTCAACTTTGGCATCAGACTGGTGTAGGTCCAAGTCCTGACCAATTATGGGCATCTGGCAACTCCCTTAACATCTAAGCTTCTTTTTTAGTGAAGTAGAAGTAATATACTCCTTATTGAGTTTAAACTGCTACATAACAATAGGGAATGATATATAATAGCATGGCCTATTTACCTAGTGAGCATTTATTATTATGAGCTTTACATTTTATATTAAAAGATGAATCAAGCAAATCTAATGACTTTATAACTTTTATGGCTATAAGTAAAACCACATTTTATTAAGCCTATTCTATTAAAAATATATTACAAAAATGTTTTTAAAACTTGAAATTTATGCTTACCTCTAAGCCAATTCGAAGCCACAAAGGATTATATGACAACAGCCAATTCAGAACTTTCTGGCGTTCTCCTAAAATGCATGTTAAAAGTAAGCTAAAACTGCCAATCAAATAGACGCAATAAATAAAATTTCAGGGAGATTTTATCAGTGCAAACAAGGATAATTGCTATGTAAGTTACTTAAATATATAACAATCATATTTAAGTCTGTGTGAGATTTTAGGCTGCAAAACTAACGCAGGCATATTTAGCTTTGAAATACAAAATCTCTTGGAGACATATACGTGTATATATGGGAAATGAAATCAGTGTCAAGAGATATCTGAATTCTCATGTTCATTCCAGCATTACTTATAACATCCAAGATAGGGAAGGAATCTAAATCTCCATCAATAAATGTCTAGATTTAAAAAATGTAATAAATAAAGAAATCCTGTTACTTGTGGCAACATAGATGAACCTGGAGGATATCATGCATAGTGAGAAGGTAGGCACAGAAAGACAAATACTGTAGGATCTCACTTATATGTGAAGTCTAGAAGAGTCAAACTCACAGAAGCTGAGGGAATGGTGATTTTCAGGGGCTGGGATTAAAGGAGACTGGTGAGAGATAGTGGTCAAATGGTATAAAGGTTCAATTATGCAGAATAGATAAATTCTGGAGAGTGAATGTATAGCCTGATGACTATAGTTAATAACAGTGTATTGTATGCTTGAAATTTGCTAAGAACGTATATCTAAAATGTTCTCGCTACATATACCAAAAAAAAGGTGACTATATGCAATGGATATGTTAATTAACTTGATTTTGATCATTTCACATTTCATACGCATATCAACATCTTGTTGTATACCTTAAAAATACATAATTTTTGTTTGCCAATTATACCTAAATAAAGCTGGAAACAAATACAAAAGGTCCATAAAGTTTTTTTTAAGGAACTCATCTCAAAATTTCTGCAATCTTCTTACCCACATCTTTCCAGAGGTGTCTGTCTTTTCGCACAATTAACCTCCTAGCTTCAATTTCAGTTTCAAGTTTTTTAATAGCTTTAACCATTTTCTCAGAAGTAAACAAACTGCATGCTGTGCGACGTAATCTATTCAACCTGCACCGAGCAGTGTAAGCTCTGAGGGACATTTCATCTTTAGTAGGTGCTCTAGGGACACTTATTTTATGTTGATTCTCCAAACCCAAAAGAAGAGTAGCAGCATTTACTGGATAAAAACAGAAGAATGTTTCTGGTCAAACAAGATCTCTATATAGTTTTAAATCCAGCAATAAAATGTAACTTAAGACAGTAAGCACAGAATCTACTCCTCACTCTCTCCAAGCTTACTCCTCTTTCTCTTTCTTATCTTAAAACAATGGTGTCATCATTCACTAACTACCTTAAGCCAATCTGTCGTTGCCACCTGTTAGCTCTACTTGCAAAGTATATACCAATTCTAACCTCTGCGCTCTCTGCTAATTGCTTTGTATGGTTTTATGATTTAAAGTATACGCCAATTCTAACCTCTTCTCACCACCAACACCATCACAACAAGTTCAAGTACCAGGATCTCTAACCCAGAGTAATGAAATAGCCTTGGAACTGGTTCCTCTGTTTCCACCCTCTTTTAAAATTACTACGTCAAACTTCTAAGGTATCTGATTTTAAACATCAATTTTGAAATGTAACTTGATGTTTTATAAAACACATTTAAGAAAAGACCTAATAATTGGGCTTTGCTTCTTTTTGGGAAAAATAAAGGAAAGTAATTACAGAGATCATCTAATCCAAATGTAGATTAATGTAGAAATCTTATTTATACATGCTTCACATGACAAATAGAAATCAAGATCTGTTTAATCACTTCATCAGTGGGGAAAAACCCACTGTTCATATGATAGTTTGACATTTTATATTTATTTATTTTTTTTTTCATTTTTTGAGCACTTCATTCCGGGCACTCTGCTAATTGCTTTGTATAATTTTATGATTTAATCTAGACAAGAACCCAGGAAAACAACAGCAGCAGTCTACTAGTAGTAGTAACAATGACACTGAAGTAAATATTTGCATTACCCTAATCTATGTATGGAGCACTTACTGAGTACCAGGTGCTGTTTGGTTAGACATTTTAAAGAATTTTTTTCCTATCTTGAGTTGAAATTAATCCCCATAAACTATGTGTGACAGCTGCACAAAATTTCCTTCTTTTTCCAAAGAAAATCCTCCACATGTTTGAAGTTCTAAAAATTCCTCATGTGAATTGCTTTTCAGATTGCTCATAATCCCATAGCTTTCCTACATAGTTTTTAAACTAAGGTATTTAACGGGAAGAGGGGCTGGGAATAGACCCCAAATAGGCAAACCACACAAGACTGATTTCATTGGCTGATAAGAGAGAATAAAGAACAAAAAGTATATCTCACTACTTTTGGTATAGAAAATCTATGCATGCAAATCTATGTAGGTAAAAATTCTTAACTAAACCATTTTTAGTATTTGGGCTGATGCACCAGCAAAACATACCATTAACTATAAGGAATAAAGTATGTATAATTAATGAGAAATTCTGTTAAAAATTTGGTCTTATTATTAGGTAAGAGTATTACTAAATTTCAACATTACTTTAATGTTTACCTTCAGAAATATTTGTTTTTACAGTGAAGTCATCAGGAGTTAATATAAAATTCAGCCACCAAGTGAAGCCCTGTTCTTGCTTTTCCTTCCAGCGTTCATCATAAAACATATTTTTAGCAGCAAATGGCATTGGGTGTCTCGGAATATCTAAGAATACAGTAGGTTATTGAATAAGAAAATTTCCTTCATATTATTATACAATATTTAGCATGAGGCCATGTTTACCAGTAAGATCATCTTTAAAATACTGAATATTTGTTTTTCTACTATTTTAGGAAAGAGTTAAAAGCATTTTAATAACAAATGCAATCAAAGCAAAAAGGGGGAAGTAATGCAAAATTTCCTGGTTATTTAAAAATCTTAAAAACCAAGACTACTTCAGTCAAATCTGATAAAATACCTTTTTTAATTGATACATAACAGATTGACTTATTGGAGGGATATGTGTGGTAATTCATATAATTTGTATGTATTACATTATGTATTTGGGATATTGTTCACCTTAAATATTTGTCTTTTTTTTATGCTAGAAACATTCAAATTATTCTTTTCTAGCTATTTTGAAATGTACAATACATTATTGTAAACTAAGTCACCCTACTGATCTATTATAAACATTAGGAAGGATTATTATAAACACTATAGGATTATTTATCGGATCAAAGAGAACTTGATAGACTATCTTAATTATAATTTGATTATACACTTTAACAATTCTTCAAGGCTTTTTGAGATTAAATATAATAAACACTTGCCTGTTTTTAATGGTTTTATGAAGGTCAAATGGGACTGTGCCACAGCAACAATGGGTTTTGTTCTTTTGTTTGTTTTAGAAGCAGGAGTTTTGAGTACTAGTGAATCTAAAATAAATTAGAAAACAATGATAACATTAAAGAAATCTTAGCAGGAAGGAAATCAGATACAACTTGAGAGGGCTGCAATGAGAAAAGTATTCTCAGGGATAGTCAGGTTTCAGCAGGGTTACAAAGTGAAGGGGCTCTACTGGCATTCCTAATTAATTAATGGCTGAGGAAAGGCTGAGGGAAAATAATGTCACCAGGAGCACAAGATATGCAAAGTTTTATTCTATATTCCTTCAGATGGCATTACCAGAGTCAGGCATTTCACTGGGCCTTCCAATCAAGGCCAGGACTATGGTGAGGCCAAATGAAGTACTGTACTTCCTTTGTGTATAAAATGTAAGAGGATGCCAAAAAACTCAATAATGAAGATAAATATTTAAATGTAACTATTTTTTAAAAATCAAAATATAGAAAATTCATGATGAATAAAATGTCAAGTTTAAATAAGAACAGGATCGCAATTATTGTAAAATTCAGTTCCACATTACATTTGCTCCATTTTCTAAGCAAATTAGAAAATAAAAAGTACAAGTTAATACAAGCTTATCAGTAAGACTTACTAAACCAAATCTAACAGAAAATACGTCCTTTCTAGGTATACTCTGTAGCTTTATGAATAAGACTCACCAGTTTTCTTCTTTGGGTTTAGTTTCTCTTTGCTGCTAATATGTTTTGAGATGGGTGTTTTCATAGTTTTATTTTTTTTAACAGTTGATGTTTTAGACTCTGAGAGAGAAAAATGGATTCTTTTGATTTCTTGCATTTCCGTATGCTCTGTGACTGCGACTCTCACATTTGTTTCTTCCATCATTTCATCACTCTTTCTTTTACGAGCAGCTAAAGCTGTCGGCAGGGAGGGAGTTATTTCATTTTTATAACTCTTAGATTTACTTAATACTGGATCTATAACTGGAAGATAAGAATGAAAAGCTTCTTTCTCTTTTTGGTTATTTATTACTTTTTCACTTTCACCTACTGCACTGTTGAGACATTTTTTTGCTTTCGGTCTATTAATCTCAGTCTGGTTTTCTCTGTTATGAGTGGGCTTCCTTTTAGTGACAGTGGCAGAAAGTATTGGGCGTTTCTTAGGTTGCTTATTATGGCTGTAACCAGAAACATCCTGAACTGTGGAACATTTAGGATGATCTTGTTTTGTAAAATTGTTGTAATTTGATTTCTGTTCTACAACTTCTTCAGAAATACCTTTGGGAGATTTTGAATCTTGACATTCAGGAATACACAACAAAACTTCACTTTTTCTCAAATCTTGAGATTGTAGGACCTGAGAATTTTCATTTGATAATGGTGATAATTTACATATTTGCTGAGATATACACATAGAAGCCATGTTATCTTTTACAAATTGATTTGGGGATAAAATAGGATTAATTGACTCTGATTCTAGATTCTGATTTAGTCCATAATTATCATTTATGAAAGAATCTGGACTTAAAATTGTCTGATAAATTTCATGAACACTTTTTGATTCCAAATAGACAGGCTTTGAATTATCTTTCATAAATGCATCTGATGAAAGACATGTCATCCTTTCTAGTTCGTTATTATCTGCATGGCTATTACTGACAAAAGAATCTGGACTCAGAAAATTTCCTTCGCTTTGTGTAATATTCAGAGTTGAAGAGTAGTTTGGAGTAAGAGTAAATTTACTATTTTCTTCACTTTGGCCATTAATATTTATAGAATTAAAGGAAGTTTCACTTATGATTTTCTCATTAAAATCAAAATCTTTTGAAATGTTGGCACCTTCGACTTGCAATAATTCCCCGTTTTCTGAACTGTGAGGAGATGAGCAGGTAGTAGATTGGTGTATAAAAAGAGGTAAACAAGTTTCAGCATGGCATTCTTTGAAAGTAGGGCTAATAGGTGATATGGGTAATTTATCTTCTTGAAGAGTTAAAGAATTTTTTTCTCTTGGGGAACAGTCTTCATTTATAGCCAGATTTTCACAAGATTGTAAAGGGCTTCTAATTCTGTCAACTTTGGGAGAAACATTAAAGGTTTTATTATTAACATTTTGAATATTTGAAACCCTTCCATTACGACTTGAAGAGGCTGAAACTTTCTTCTTCTTAATGGTATCCCAAAGACTTCTCTGCAAAAATAAGCAAAATAAGCTAATTAAGTTGGTAGCTATTGTGTATTACCTTTAAATAACCAATATTATGTATGTTACTTAAAGTTTATTATCCAGTATCTTTGTATAGTAGACATTTTCTTAGAGTAAATCACAGGATAGTCAAAACATTACCTTTTTCTTTTTCTGCTCTTCTGCATTTCCTAGTAATATAGCTTGGTGTTTCAGAATGTCATTTACAAGAAATGTCACAACCTCTCTTACTCGGCCTTCTTTGAATGGTGTCCAGTTAACAGAAATAACAACTTTTTCTTTAGGCTATATTCAAAAGAATAAATTTTAAATAATTATGATAGTAATAATAACAAAAACATTATGTACAACTTAAAGTATAGTAGAGAATAGTGGTTAATTACCAATACTCTAGTCTCTAAACATTTAACAAGTCAAATATATTTTTCCTACCATATCTGCTCATTTCATTATAAGAAGAAATATGACTAGTAATAACAGGGTTCACAAGAATATAAAATTATAATAATTTTAATTACATGAAAGCAATGGGACAGATAAGTCACTAAATCATTTTTAGTAGCTTTAAAAACCTTAATTGTATATTTCTACTTCTTAACAATGTATTTCTTTTTCAAACATAATGATCCTACTTTTGAAGACTTTAATATAAAGATGAACAATTAAATTCCTTCCTTCGTCCCCATAAACTTCTCCACAGTCCACATCATCATACACATAACAGTTACTGTGTTCCAGACATAGGTACAGGTATAGATAACTCATTTAATGCGCACATCCCTAGGAAGCAGATACTATGATAATGCACATTTTACAGATGAAATAAAAGATGTCCAGATAGCTTTGCCAAAGTCATACTGCTAGTTATTGGAATCCAGGCAGTCTGACACCAAAGTTTAGACTTTAACATCAACACCTGACACCCCAGGAAGAGATAAAATCTGCCAAATGCAAAACCCCAACATAATAAAAGAAACTCTGTTGTTTTTCAGGGAAAACAGAAAAGTTTTATTCTAAAGGAGAAACCATATAACATCATAAACAGCCAGTTTTAAAAAATAAGAAGTGAATTTTTACTCTATAAAATAGAATTTATTCTAAAGACAACAAAATTTAGTTTCATATTATAACAAAAGGAATAAGTTAAAGTATTATATAGATAGGAAAGAAATCTACTTTACCAAAGTAAAATAAGCAGGCGTTATTTAATAGTGGGGAGGGGCAGGTAGTTCTGAAGTACAGATGAACCATTTGTGACAACCGAGTTCAGGGAACTTGGATGAGAGTCTTAACTGCTTTATAAAGTGGTTATTTGCCTTCTACCTTAGACCTCCTCAGCTAACAGTTTTCAGAGGTTCTAGTCAATGAAAAGGCCATAGCAGTTGAAGTAAGAACACAAATTCTCTGTTTTTTTGTGATGGAGATCAGAACATTACTCTGGCCAATGCAATGCAGTAAAAGCTATGAGAGAGGTTCTTTAAACAAAATTAATCTGATGAACCATTAAAACTGCAAAGGAAAACAGGATTAAAATACTAAAGTGTGCATACACACTAAACATGCATAATGCAAACAACTCTGAATTTGGTTTTGCTGCAGACAAAAGTCACAATTTCATCAGAAAAAGTAGTTGCTTTGACTCTTTGGATACCTATGGAAATTAAAATGCATATTAATATGGCTGATAGGAAGTAATCAAAACAAGCTGCCCTAATCAACCAACTTTTAAAAAGTCAAAAAAAAGTGTTATTAACTTAAAACTGCAAGAGTATTTGATAGCGCCTGAAGTCTATTTAAAATGCTTGCAATTTAATAGAGAAGTCCTTAAAATACTTTGAAAGATGTTCAATGTGTGCACATTTATGTGCAGTTGCCATCCAAGTTACTGCCTAACCTAACCAACTATAGAGAATGCACATATATGGGTTAAGGGCCCACCTACTTTTGGCTGAAGAATGACCAGACACACCCAAAGTGTCAGGTCCAGTATCCTGATTCTATTATTCTGCTCCTTAGGAAGGAAAAATCACCAACAGGGCCCATACGAGGGAGTGACCACAGGCAGGAAACAATCTCACATAAGCAGCTATTTATTATAAAATGGAACAAGTTTGTCTCCGGGAGCAGAGAGAGACAGACCGACCTACTCCTTACTCACTGACTCACTCAGGTTTTCTTTTCTTGGCCCAGTCCAGGGGAGGGCTCAAGGGAGATGCACCACGTTACTAAATGATCAGCAAGTGTCCTCAATGGCATCTGCGTATATGACACCCTTTTCCAAAAGCCAGCCTGGTGGGGAGGAAGGGAATTCCCAGACTGATAACGCAGTCCCTCCTTTCTCGCGTGTAGCAGTTGCACGGGACAGGATTAAGAGTGGCACAACACCAAATTGAGTGCCCGCTCTTAACCTTCTTCTCAGACGAAGCAATTACTCAAGACAGCACCATGCAGGGCACCCTTGATCCTAGAACAGGCAGCGATTCTATCGACCTAACACATAGTTATCGATTTGAAGGATTGACTAGACTTTTCTTTTTCTGGTTATAAGTCTCATCCCTCCTACGGAGAGTGACCAGAAAGATAGCGGAGAAAAAGGGAGCCTGGGCTGGGGTCACGCCCCTTCCAGACCTACCTGCAACACGAAACCGCGCTGCGACACGCCGAAGCCCAGGTCCGCGGCCGGGAAGTGGGAGATTTTCACTTCAGCAACCTCCTCGTTAGGATTGACTACGGTCAGCGGCAGCGTCCGCGAGGTGCCCAGGCGAACATCTCCAAAGCAGAGGAAAGGAGGTCTACAGAAGTGGCTGAGAGACAGGACCGGTGGGGAAGCCACCGCCTGCTCCGCCGCGGAGCCTGGCAGTCCCACGGACGGCCTCAGCTTGGTGGGGCTCACGTCCCAGCAGCTTCTCCCGACTCGCCGGGCGGTCATGGCAGCTTCGGGCCTCCGCCTGGACCTCGTTCCCCTGCTCCCACCAGGCTGCTCCGGGGAGGGGAATCCCAGATAAGGTTGACCGCTTTCCCTCAGGGGTGGCTGTGAAGGTTGTGGGAGCGAATTCACCCCCTTTTCTTTTCCAGCAACCAACACCCTAGAAAAAAGGAAATAGGCCCCCACAAGCTCCCAAATTCAAAAGAGGAGCAAAACAAGTATGGCGTTTGCCTCTGTTTAAACTTCCCGCTTCCACCAATGGATGACTCAGGGCACCGCCCACCTTCTCAAGGAGCCAATCAATGAGCGGCAGCCCTTGGCCAATGACACTGCGGCGCCTTGTTTAAATATTACTTCGGGCTGTCAATCCTTCTTGGTCTAATAGGCCAGAACAGTAGAGAAATTCTGGTGACAACCTGAAACCTGCCACATGGAATTGAAATTCGCCTTTAGATTTTCTAAGCAGGTTATGTTAAAGGGAAGCGAGTAACAGCATTTCCACAATAAATGCAGAAATCATTGCAGTTTCCCAGCACAACCTTACTTATAACTGTTAAGTAAAATTGGTCGCTTCTCTACTACACCCTGTCCAGGATAATATTAATTAGCTTTACTTTTGCGGTTTCCAAGGCTGGATGTGAGAAATGTAAAGAAAATTAAATTAATGGTTTATGTGATCCTAGTTATTTTTAGTGATTGACCATAGCAGGGGCTCAGTACATTTATATACTGTTTCTTACCTAGAGAAACTGGGATCAAAACCAGGCAAACAAAAGGAACTTGAAATTCCCAACAATTCATAATTGATCGCTTTGACAGGCAATGACCTTGATAAATAACATCCTGACTTTTAATTGTAAGTATCTAATAATGATAATTTACAAATTACTGTGATATATGACAGGGATTGTTTTAAGCCCTTTATATATTGATCTCTACCTTCACTTCAACCCTATAAGGTATTTATAGGGCCATAGGTACCACTATTTGAATTTTACAGATAAGAAATACAGGGCATACAACCAACTAGGAAGTGGCAAAGCCAGGACATATACCAAATAGTTTGGCCCTAGTCGTGCTCTTATCCACCACACACACTGTCTCTAAAGGGAATAGGAAATGTAAAGAAAATAAAGTATGGATGTGTGTATGGTTACCCAAAACATGTAGAAAAAAAAGTCTTAGTTGAAAAACAAAATGTGGAAGATCAGATATGAAATTATGCTCAAGGACACCCAATTTGTCTAAAGTCAAATCCTGTTAACTTAAAAATAGTCATACACATGGGCAGGGCCTGTGGCTCAAAGGAGTAGGATGCTGGCCCCATATGCCGGAGGTGGCAGGTTCAAACCCTGCCTGGGCCAAAAACTGCACCAAAAAAAAAAAAAAAATAGTCATACAAATAAAATTTTTCATAGAAGCTTTTTTTGTAATTTTTCAGGAGTGATGCACAATGAAATTACTACTAGTGAATTTTATATTTAGCCAAAATGTTAATATGAATTATAATTATCTTCAAAAACACCTAATTTCATAAACTATCTTTAGTTCAAGCCAATCAAATGTTTCAACTCTTAACACGTTAATAGCCCTTTGTATTTTTCACATTTTAGTTTTTTTTTTCCACAAAGCTATGCTGTTGGCTCACATTTTCAAAACTGTAATTGGATATTTCAATTGTATTGAACTGTATTCAACTGTATTGGATATTTTTTATTTGCCCTTCACTTCCACACTCCACTCCTTTCCAGCCTGCTCTTGCTGTGGATGCTAACCTGTATTGACTACATTGATAGATATTCTTTTTTTTTTCTTTATTGAATGGTAACTATGTACATTAATGCACTTCTGGGGTACAGTGTGGGGTTTTCACATGCAATCTGAAATACTTCCGTCAAACTGGTCAACACAGCCTTCATGTCATTTTCTCAGTCATTGCTTTAAAACGTTCACATTCTACTCTTAGAAAGAGTAGATAAGATAAACCTCAGAAGTGATCCCTCCAAACCCCCTCCCTCCATCCTTTCCCCCTC
>CAUYTI010133546.1:0-13451 GCA_963575145.1 Galago senegalensis
GTGGTCCCAGCTACTTGGGAGGCGGAGGCAAGAGACTCGCTTGAGCCCAGGAGTTGGAGGTTGCTGTGAGCTGTAATGTCACGGCACTCTACCCAGGGGGACAGCTTGAGGCTCTGTCTCAAAAAAAAAAAAAAAAAAGAAAAAAGAAAAATACCACTTTAGAAATTTTAATTATTACTTAAATTTTACCATCCAGCTATAGGAGTGTAAGCTAAGTTGATACTGTTGGAATGGTTCCTTAAAAAACTACAGTGTCCTTATACCTGAGCTCTTTAGTGTGTAGTTTAATGTAAGCAAAGAATTAATGAAACAGTTGTCTGCTATCTCACCAGCAGAGGCCAGAAGAGAGCTATTTTTAGAGAAATAATAAGTTGGAAACTAGGGTCTGAGCAATCAAAAGACAATTTCTAGGATAAAGGGGATGTGAATTAGGTGTTTGGTACAGTAATGAAAGCTCATTGAGCTAAAAAGAGCTTTCAACATAGCTATTGTTGGAATAAAGCAAATAGCAGAGGTGAGAATTCATAGTCTTGAGAGGAAAAAAATATCAAACATGTATACCTACCATATGTTGTGTATGCAAAGAAATGTGTGAGACCCTAAGGGAGATGAGACAGACATAAAAAAAAAAAATACCTCAGGGATCCCAGAAGCTTAAGCTGAATATTGAAGAAATCTTAAGGACAGATAGGACCCAAACTGTGCCTTAAGATGAGCATCGTCTAGACAAGCAAAAAGGAGACCGTGCCATCAAAGCTGGAAAACTTAGATTCAAAGTGGAAATGCAAAAATATACAGAGTCATAGAGGCCTTAGAGACAACTTTGTTCTTGCCTCTCACTTCATAATGAGGAAACAGAAGGCCCAAATTTTGTGATTGCCAAGGTCCCAAAGGGCTGGAACTAGAATGTGGGTGTCTGAGACCTTGTTTGTTGTATGTGATAGTGATACCAGAATTTCACTCTTAAGTAGGTTCTTGGTCTTGGCGATTGGAAGAATGAATCCGCGGACCACAGATCAGGATTTATTTACATAAAAGAATACAGAAGTGTCAGAGCTCCTGGCAGAGAGAGAAAACCCAAGTCAGGAGAGAAAAGCTTGCTCTCTCTGTCAGCTCTTTGTCTAGGGGTATATATTGTGCATGGGGCCCTTGGTAGTTACATTTAGCCTGTCTGAGACATGTCTGGAACAACATGTCTGGGACATGTCTGGCCCTTGGTGTTTAACATTTAGCCTGTCTGAGATATGTCTGGCCCTTGGTGGTTACATTTAGCCTATCTGGGACATGTCTGGCCCTTGGTGGTTACATTAAGCCTGCCTGGGACATGACTGGCCCTTGGTGGTTAGATTTAGCCTTTCTGGGACATGTCTGGCCCTTGGTGGTTACATTTAGCCTGCCTGGGACATGTCTGCCCCTTGGTTACATTTAGCCTGCCTGGGACATGTCTGCCCCTTGGTGGTTACATTTAGGGGGCTTGGTAGTTAGATTTAGCATGTAAATGCTAAACATGGTATCTGGGACATGTATCTGAGTCGCAAATGAATGGCTACAATCCTTTTTATTCCCAGGCCTAGGAAATGGGGCCACCCTGCCCTCCCTCCAGCCTGCTGGTTCCGCTGCTTGCTGCCACCACACCAACATCGCCAAGGTGGAGGCAGCAGGTCTGCGCCCCTCAGTTCCACGAGCTGGCTGGGATGCCACTTGTCCTGTATCAATAGAACTAGAGCAATGACTTTCAACTCATGTGCTGCAGCATACTGATGTGCGGTGAGGGGATCTTAGGTGTGCAGCAAAAAAAATTTTTAAAGATCATTAATTGAATTATTTTAGAAGTTCAAAGCATAATAAGTATATTCTTTTTTTACTCTTTTTTTTTAGTCACCATAATTTAAGTGTGCCATGGAAATTTAAATGTGGGTTCAAGTGTGCCATGAGATCAAAGAAGTTGAAAACACTGAACTAGAGAGTAGAACTCCTCTGGGGTTTTAGTAAGAGAGGCAGTAAACTTGTGTGTTGAATGTAAAGCTAAGAGTTCAGACTTGACTCTCTAGGACCTGTGGTTTTCAGACCATCAGTAGCAGATTGCTTTCTTCAAATTAAATCTTACACAGAACCTCAGTAGACAATGATACTTTAATGGTGTAAATTTATTTCAACTATTCAAGTTTATCACCTTTACTTATAAATCCAATCAGTAATCCAAATCACCTTTACTTACAAATCCACTGCATAAAAATTATGCAGTGAGTTACAGATGGCAGGGTGATGTTTTATATTTGCTTGGGCATTCTTGGTAACATACAGAAATGCCTTGCTACATTCCAAACCAATTAAATCAGAATATCTGAGGTTAAGGTTTAGGCATGAGTATATCTTTAAAGCTCCCTAGGTCATGCTAGTGTGCAACCAAGTTTAAGAACCCGCCCCAAGTCATTGTTACAGGGTAATGCAGTGGTATTAAATTTAGCGTACATCTGAATCCACCTGGAAGGCTTGTTAAACTATTGCCAGCCCCCACCCCAAAGTTTCTGATTCAGTGGGTGTGGCATAAGGCACAAATATTTACATTTTTCACAAGTTCCCAGGTGATACTAATGCTGCTGGTACAAGGACACACATAAGTCATAAAAGTCAGCCAAGTGCCTGGTAAGTAGAGTCTCAGGCTCCTCCTGTGGGAATTTTGATTCTGCTACAGCCTGGGCATTTATATTTTTAACAAATTCACAAATCATCAGTATAAGGTAAGTTAAGAAATACTGCTATGACAACAGGGAAAACTAGCAAATCATTAAGCTTCTAGCTGATGGAAAATATTTTGAAAATATTATTCCAAGCACAAAAAGTGCCTGGGATAAGATGATAGCAGTAGAATGAGAAGGAAGAAACTTAAGCAACTACTTAAAATGACTTACATACTAGAACCAACGGCTAAGGCTACAGGGATGAATTATGGCATTTTCTCCCCAATGAGCCTATAACCAACACAGTGGTCACAAGGAACGTTGCAAAGTCAAAGTCAATAAACTAGGTCTCCCACTAGAAATGGGAGTTGGAGGGACCTACATCTACATGTCACTTATAACTGCAAAACTTTTAGAAATAGAAATGAATTAATCTATGATTCTAAAGTGAACTTTCTTTTTACATATTAAAGAATTCAGGAACAATTACATAGTGGATATGTGCCCAACATTTTAGTCTCCACTCAAATTCAGGGCACTCATCATCTTGAAGATTTGTCCATAAGATTTGCCTTTTTCCCCCCCTCTATCCTTCTAATGATTTATTCAGTAAGATAATCTTTCATTCATTCAGTCTCACTGACTCTGGGCCCTTTCATTCTTTTTTTTTTTTTTTCATTTTTATATTTAGTGCTTCAAATACTCAAACTATGGAAAATCTTTGGTAAAAATTAAGACAATGAAGTTTTCACAATAATTTTGCACAACACATTGTACAACACTGTTCTTCCATACACATGAAATAGTATAGTACAGAATCCTCCCTTTCATTTATTAACATTTCCACAAAAGACTGGTGGGAAAAATAAAAAATGAAATTCAGGACAACTTAGGCCATCAATTAATCTGTTTTATTAAGATAGTTCGAGGGGAAAAAAGTAAAAATAGACTCAAAATATGAAGATAAATATTTCCAGTGATTCAGGCAATATCTTAACAACCTAGGTCAATAATACTTCGGTAAATGAAGATGTATGCAAGCTAGGGAAGACCTAGAGGATACTCACATTTCCAGGTGGGATATATTAGGTTGTTGAAGAACAATTCTTCCATCAAGAACAACTAGAGCAGCCAGATAAATCATAAAAATCATCTCTTTAAGTGTAGTAGAAAGCTTCTGAAGAAATGATGGCTAGAGGCACCAAGATGGTGGAGAGGGGAGAAACTTCCCAAGAACTGAACTGAAGTCTTCTGTTTTTCCTTGGGGGCAGGATTATGAAATCCAGTATTCTCCCCCCCAGAGGGTTGCTAGGAGAAGGGAGGACAGAACTGGGAGTCTCAGAGCTAGAGTGACAGGACTGGATACAAGACTAGATGCCATTTCTCCTCAATACGTTTCATGGATTTTTGAGGTTATAGAGGATAGAGAGCTAAGAAGCTGTAGTAAAAACTTTTTTGAAAAGTGATTAAAATGGCAAATTTTTATGCTGTATTTTACCACCATTTTTAAAAAGTAGACTGGGTGCAGTGGCTCACGCCTGTAATCCCAGCACTCTGGGAGGCTGGGGCAGGTGGATCACTTGAGCTCAGGAGTTCAAGGCCAGCCTGAACATGACAAGACCCTCTTCTGCACTAAAAGCAGAAAATCTAGCCGGGCATTGTGGCAGGCTCTGTAGTCCCAGCTACTCAGGAGGCTAAGGTAAGAAGATCACTTGAGCCCAAAAGTTTGAGGTTGCTGTGAGCTATCATGATGCCATAGCCTACCGAGTGAGACTCTGTCTCAAAAAAATAAATAAATGAACTATTTTCAGCTGTAATACCAGCTAGTTAGGAGACTGAGGCAGGAGGAGCTCTTGAGGCCAGGAGTTCAAGACTAGCTGGGCAACAAGGGAGACCCTGTCTCTTAAAAAAAGTTTTCCACAGATTGTGCTGAGGAGACCAACAATGAAGCTCAGGACCTGTCATGGGAAGATGCCCTGGCAAATACATCATGCTCCTGGCTGAAAGACCTGGAGGGCTCTGGCAGAGGAAGAGGGGCTAACCAGGCAGGTGGTGCCTAAACAGCACACAGCCCAACCCCACTCAGTCATGACTGGATCATGGGGAGCACCTCCCCCCCTGCCTCACAGAGGAAGGCGGGAATCCTCTCTGGAGCCTCTGAGTGCTCAGCATGTGATAAAAAAATGGCTAGACAAGCCAAAAGACAGAACTATATAACCGGAAAACAAGGGACAGGGGGAGCAGACCCACGGATGACCTAGACCTAGACAAGGACTTTAAATGATTTATATGTTCAAGAAAACAGAGGAAAATAGGAGAAGATAGATAAAAATAAGGAGAATTTCACTAGAGAATAGAAATCTACTTTTAATTTTAGGAAACTGTAGTTGAAACATACAATGTCTGAACTTAAATACTCAAATAATACCTTTAACAGTCCATTATATACAGCAGAAGATAAAATTAGTAAACTGGAATATGGGTCAATAGAAAATATTTGAACTGAAGCTAAGAGATTAAAAAACCAAAAGCTAATACAGAAGGGAATATAGGAGACACACAGGGCACACCAAGTATTAATGCGTGTAATTAGAGTCATGAGCAAGAAAATGGCTAAATGCAATCTTGGAAACAATGTTGAGATTTTTCGAAAACTAACATAACACACAAAGTCAAGAAGCTCTTCAAACACCAAACAGCAGAAATTCAAAGCAAGCCACATCTAGAAACATAACAGTAAGATGCAGAAAATCGGGAGGAGAAAATCTTATAAGCTAAAGATGAAAAATACAAACAAAAAAAGGTAAAAATTTTTTTGAGATAGAATCTCACTCTGTTGCCCAGGCTAGCGTGCCCTACCTTCAGCCAAGCTCACAGCAACCTCAGACTCTTGGGTTCAAGTGATCTTCCTCCTTCAGCCTCCTAAGTAACTAAGATGATAGGTGCTTATCATCATGCCCATTTATTTTTTCTATTTTTTCCATTTTTAGTAGAGATGGAGCTCTCACTCTTGCTTTAGGCTGGTCTCAAATTTCTGAGCTCAAGAAATCCTGCCTGGGCCTCCCAGAATGCTAGGATTACAGGCATCAGCCCACATGCCTGACCAAAAAGGCCTTAATTTTTTAGTAAACTAGAATACAGGTGACAATAGAATAATATCTTTAAATTGCTAAAAGAAAATGGCTGGCAACCTCGATTCTATGCTCAAAGTATCTTTCAAAAGTGAAAGACTATAAACAGATTTTCAAGGAAAAGCTGAGGGAATTCACCAGCAGACTTGTACTAGAACACTATCCTATTTTCCTGAGTTTTAAAATTATTCCAAACAAAAACATGGAATTACAGGAGAAAAAAAATAAAGAGCACTGGCAAATAGTAGGTTCCTAACACCTACTTACTGTCAGATAGTTTACGGAGTGGATTTTTTCTTTTCAGATGGGGATCTTGCTATGTTGCCCATGCTGGACTTGAACAAGCGATCCTCATGTGTCCACCTCCTGAGTAGCTGGCTCACACAATCACACCCAGCTTGAATGATTTTATAGGAAGTTCCCATTAAGCCCAAGAAAATCCCAGATAACAAGCTGTGCAAAAATGCACTGCTGAGTGTGCGTTTGATGGGCAGTTTCAAAGTATCAAAGAGCAAAAAGTTAGTGCGAGAATCAATCTACTCCAACCTCCTATTACAAATAAATTGGTTGGAGGGTGCAGGTTTTGTTGTCTTTTTCACAGATGAGCAGGTAAATTTGAAACTGGGAGTTACAATTGACAGCTGCAGTGTTATGCCAATCTGTAAAGTTATTTCTGTGTTTTGATTAAGACACTCTTCTATTAAACTATACCAGAATCTTGAAGAAGAGTAATAAGCAGGTTAAGCAGAGGACAAAAAAAGGCCAAGTCTCTGCCCACATGGAATTATACTCTAAAAAGTGTCCAGGGGTTCAGGAACTATTTTTGATGGCTTCAAAACAGATCAAAACAAAGAGAGGAATTGAGCCATAGGAATATCTAGGGAAGAGCTTCTCAAATGAAGAGAAGGACAGTGTCTCTCTGTCAGAGTGTACTGAGTTGAAGAGGGGGTCTGGTGGGATGCCCAGTCATGAAGAAAGGCCAGGACAAGATTATGTAGTGCCTTGTGCCTCAGAAAGGATGGGATTTTAGTCTGAGCGACATGAAGAACCATGAGAGGAGGGGATTTGATTTGACCTGATCTGTTTTAAAAGGATTATTCAAGGAGATGTGAGGCGAGAGTGAGATAATTGGGGTGCAAAGCTGGGAGCAGAGAGTCTTAGATGATCTCAGCACTCCTGTGGAAGATGATGGTTTGAGACAGTAGCAGTGGAAGTGGTTACTTAAAGGTAGGGTATCGGTAGGATTTGCTGGATGACTTAACAGGGTGGAAGGAAAAACAAAGAATCAAGGATGACGCCAGAGTTTTTGGTTGGAGCAACTAGGTAAATGGAGAAGCAGCAGGTTTGGGGTAGAGTGACAGGAATTTGTTTGTAGGGGATGGACAGAGTAAGATTGGGATCCTATCAGACATCCAAGTAGAGATGTGAGTTATACAACTGAATGTGTGACTTCGAAGTTCAGGACAAAGGCACAGTACAGGTAGAACTTTTGGTACAGTCAATCTCCAGGAGCTGTTTGAAGCCTGGACCCACAGGAGAGCACCAAGGTTTGATTGTTAACAGAAAAGAGATCTGGGAAGCTTGAAGATGTGTAAAGCCATACACTTAAAAGAGCCCAGGTAAGGATGAAGTCTGGGCTTCTGCTACTGACACAAGTGTCGCGTCTCAGGGCACCTTGGCAGCAATTCTGACAGTCCCATAGGGCGGGTGGCTCGTCACTTATAATAATGTTCTCTTCTTGAACTTACCTCACAGGAAGTTTGTATCAGTAAGGCAGGGAAAGTTGAGAGCTGGAGTTGTGTCAACCTGGCCATACTGAGCTTTGAGGGCCCTCAGTCCACCATGGGTGCTGTTGAGGCCGGGGACAGGAGCATAAGTAGCCTTGTGGCCCCTGCTCCAGGTGGCATCACAGCTGGGGGACAATCAATTCCCCTTTCCACCTTGCCACACCCATCCAAATTTCTTGTATTCCAGACACTCCTGCACTTTAGCTGTCTCCAACTGGGAACGTGATGCCCATTTCAGCTTCCTGTGTTCACCATCAAAGTTTGCCAGCCCTTCTCCTGAGGGTCCCGACCTGGGGTCTGGGGTGGTTCCAGCAAAGACACTGCAGTGGCATCTTGCAAAGATACCACATCAAAAGCACCCGGATAAATGGTTGTGAGGAAACTGCTGTGGAAAGGATGGCTTGAAGGAGGGTCTGAGAGAAGCCAAGGCAGAGAGGGTTCTAGGCCCAAATGTGTCAGAGCAGGCAGCTTTTCTGCTGGCTGGTTCCTGGCAAGAAGCATCTTTATGGCAGACACAACCTATCTTTTACAGGGAACCTGTGAAACTAACAGTGTTCAAACTCCCATTGGTTTTCCCAAGGACTTGGTCATACTCCAAATCCAGATAGTTTCATAAATTCTCTAAAGTGTAATTTCCATCAGCAAAAAGCTATCTTCTCAGCTCAGCACCTGTAGCTCAGCAGCTAGGGCACCAGCCACATACACCAGAGGTGGCAGGTTTGAATCCAGCCCAGGCCTGCCAAATAACAATGACAAATACAACTGAAAAATTGCTGGGCATTGTGGCGGGCACCTATATTCCTAGCTACTTGGGAGGCTGAGGCGAGAGAATTGCTTAAGCCCAAGAGTTGGAATTTGCTGTGAGCTGTGATGCCATAGCACTCTATTCAAGGTGACATAGTGAGACTCTATCTCAAAAAAAAGCTATCCTCTCACTTCTCAGACACAACTGATATGTTCTTAGAAGGAGTTGGCCTCCTGAAGGGATCCATGACAACCCAGGTCAGCCACTCCCAGTAGAAAGGTATGGTGGCAATTTAGTCTTCTGGTCCCCCATGTTGCATGACTGCAATAACAAGGCTCTGAGGCCAAGGTTCTAGCACATCAGCTGGCGCTTCTCAGCTCCTAATGTACCAGGGGAAGGACTGGGACTTCCCAGTCATCAAGCATGAGTTGCAGCCCAAGGGCCAGGGTCCCTCTCCTGCCTGTTATTTGGCCTTTCTAGATTACCATAGGCTGCATGAGAATGTAATGGACATCAAGCGACCTGCCCACCCCCGGCCTCACCCAGTCTTCTATGCCCACGAATCTCCACTCAACACACCGTTTTGAAAGCCCTGTTTGTGTGCTGGCTGTTCAGTCACCCCTGTTTGGGTGATGGTGACAAGATGGGTTACAGTCAGATACTACTGATCTGGCGGCCACTCTTTTCCCTTTGCATGGTCACGCAGCCTGTCTTTGCTCTGATCCAGCATGTGAAGTATGTGTTGACATTACTGTTTAACTCTCAAGGAACAGTTGCATTTCCTTTCCTTCAAAATTCTCTAACAGGACCTCATTATGGACCCCCCCAGGCCATCAGCTCACTTGTCAGGGTTTGTTGGGCATCTCCAAGGATCCTCCAACAAAATCTGCTTGTGAAATAAATAAATAGGCTGGGCACAGTGGCTCATGCCTGTAACCCCAGCACTCTGGGAGGAGGAGGCCGGAGGATTGCTTAAGCTCAGGAGTTGCAGACCAGCCTAAACAAAAGTGAGACCCCATCTCTACTAAAAATAGAAAAAACTAGCCAGGTGTCATGGCAGGTGCCTGTGGTCCCAGTTACTCAGAAGGCTGAGGCAAGAGGATCCCTTGAACCCAAGAGTCTGAAGTTGCTGGAGCTATCATAACGCCATGGAACTCTACACACGATGACAGAGTGGGACTCTGTCTAAATAAATACATAAATAAGGCGGCGCCTGTGGCTCAAAAGGGTAGGGCGCCAGCCCCATATGCCAGAGGTAGCAGGTTCAAACCCAGCCTCGCCAAAAAAAAAAAAAATAATAAAAATAAATAAATAAATAATAACAATAATAATAAAACCAGATAGTGGTGCCAGGATGGATGGGAGACCTGAGAGGACAAGTTTGGTGACTTCTGTGTACGTATATACACTCAGCCAAAGAAGGACAGTCTTTGGGAATTGGATTAGATTTAGATGGTAAAACTAGAGTCCTTCCTGTTTTCTTTCTAATGCTTCTTCCTGAAAGACTTACTTGAGCAGCGTTGCGTTATCCTCATAACCAGGTCCCTTCTGTACTTGTCACACTACCCTGTAGAGGAATAAATAGCTTAATCAATTGCCCCCCACACCCTCCCCTGTAGAACTGCAACTGCTCCAAGTGTGAGGCAGCCCTGGTACCACGTGGGTGTCACCGGTGATACACGGTGCATCTGCAGGAGATGACCCTACAAAGGGGCAGGGGCTTTCTCAGTCCCCTATCTTAAGGCAGCTTTGTGTGTGGGAGGGTGGGGGGGCATTTCATTAAGTTTGTAAAAGAAGCCCCCAGAGAAGGTGCAGCAGCCCAACACAGTGCCCTAAACATAGAGGCTTCCATCCATGTGTGTTGAATGAGTAAGTGACCGTGAGTCTGAGAACCAGGAAAACTGCCCCAGCTCTGCCAAAACTTTACCATGTTACTGTGGTCGAGTTTCTTTGCCTCTTGGGGCTTTAGCTTCCTTATCTGTAAAATGAGAGAATAGGACTATATGCCCATGAGGTCCCATCTAGCTTCACTGGCTTCTCACAATTAGATAATTAGCACCTTCCAGGAGGGCAGACTGGGGAGCAGTTAAAAGCATCTTCTTCAGTGCCAGGAAAACCAGGGCTGGAGTTCCAGCTCTGTTACTCAGAGTACACATGTGATGTGGCTAATGCACTCAAATTCTCTGAGCTTTCCACACCTACCAGTAACTAGGTTCGTATGAGAGTTAAATGAGGTGATATTAGAGTCTACTACTGGGCCTGGTACAGAGTGATTGCTCATTGATTGACAGCTGTTATCATTATTGACAGTATTGTGGAGATGAATTATGGAAACAGCCACTTAGAGAAGTCAGAATCTGAGGTAGGCCTTGAAGACTAGGTACAATTAGAGAGGCTGGGGGACCAAAGTGAGAGAGAGAGATTTCATAAAACAGAAGGGGTCGGACGTGGTATGAGCAAGGGCCTAGGGGACAGAATGGGAGGGGTGTTGTAGGTTGTGGTGAGGGGCTGTAAGAAGACAGCCTAGGTAGGAGAGTCCAGGGGGGAATTCACAACCCCTCAGGGCACACAGGAATAGGCCAGTGGGGATGGTTAAGAACAGGTGCACAGAAGGGCCCCCTTTCTAAGGCCCTGCACCCTCCCTACTTTCTGAGTGCTCAGACTCCAGAGGCTATAGCATCATTTAAAATGCTGACATTTCTGAAGAGTGTATTTTATTCCATAAATATTCATCATTCACTTCTTCTTTGCCCATAATGAAGTCAGCAGAGACTAGAGGTAAATTTTGAAAAGTCTTCCCAGGACCGGATGAGAACCAAAAGACCAAATTGGCACTTTTAGAACACCTACAAATGGATTTTCCAAAACGTGTACAACCCTGTTTCATAATTCAGGGCTTGAAAGAAAAGCCAGTTTGACCTTGTGCAGACCCAGCGGCCAGAATGCTGATAACTCAGCTCCTAGGTGTGCATTTCAGGTACAAGGTGTCCACTCAGCAGTACTACCTGTCCCCCTAATGTACCTTTCTGTGCCTCCCATTTGTTACAGAGAGAGGTGGCCAGGTTAACCAGACACAGCTGCTGAATTACCCAAAGATGTTCCCACATTCCTCCCCCTCGCTCTGCATAGAAAACAGGTGGCAGCCTCCTTAATTGGCAAAACAGTAAGGCAGGGAGGCCTGGGGAGGAGAAATGCCCCCCTCCAAAATATTAAAACCCGACCTGCTTAAGTAAAGTGTGAACATCTATAAGGGGGAACAACATGGAAATGTTAGAAACCTGATCCTCCATGAAATCGACTATGTAAACCGAGACGTCACAGTTCTACTGGTCCTTTGACAATGTAGACATTACACATTTTTTATTCATTAGAAAGTGGGGGAGCGGACGTAATATAGCCTTCTGACAAGGAGATAAACCACTGCGGCATGGATTTTTGTCTCCCCCATTCAGTCATTTAGTCATTCAATTCTTCTGACTTTGTTTCAGCCAAGTAGATCCTTGAAGTAATTCCAGGGACACCAGGGTCGCCCTATTGGCCTCTAACTCTCACCTGAAATGCTCCCCTTACAGAGTGATTTCTTCTTGCTAAAGCATTCTACCTCTCAGAGTCTGCTCTGAAAACACAAACGCCTCTAACCCACGGAGCATTTTAATGGTCATTCTCGCTCTGGCAGTGATTTATTTCCCGGTTAACCTGCTGTCATGTTGAAAAAAGAGAACAGGGTTTCAGGGAAGGGTTTTCTGGCAACTGAATTGTTGAAGAAAAGACAGAAAAGTTTGAGACACAAAGTACTCCCCATGGAGTGGAGAGGCCAGGCACTGCCTGGGACGGGCAGCAGAGTGGAGTGTATGGGGCACCCCAAGGTTTGTCCTTTGGCTTCCTGTAGTTATAAGTGTTAAGTGGCACAGAAACTGTGGTGACAGGTTGCTGTGAGGTGCTGGCGCTGCTCTGCAAAGCTGCTGTACACCACAGGGGTCTCTCTTGTGCCGCTTCAGGCAGCAGGAAGCCCTGGGCACATACGATGCTGGGAAGAAGGCATTAGAGGGAAGGCTGTGGGGTAGGCATGTGGCTGTTCCCGTCAGCTCCTGGCTGTGGAGTTTCATCTGCGTGGAAATCGTGCTCATGTACAGGAGCGTTGAATAGATGTGCCCTAGATGTCAGAATTGCTTCACTCTGCCAAGCAGATTTGATGCTGTAAACCAAAATCTAAGCGGATCTACCTCTACTGGGAGTGAGTGTGGTAGAGGGCACAGCCCCCTGAGAATCCCTGAGCTCTTTCACGACCATGAGGCTATTTTCATACCAAACATTATTTGTCTTTTCCACCATGTTGACATTTTCACTTGTAGCACAAAAGCAATGGTAGGTAAAATTTGTGCCTTAACACAAACCCCTGCAGTAACCATGACCTTCACTACCATGCAGTGGCAAGAATGTCCTTGCCCAAACTGTCATAGATTAGAGAAAGCTAAGGGGATACAGAAGTTAAATGCAACATGGGATCCTGGATGGATCCTGGATCAGGAAAAAAGACATTAGGGAAAAACTGATGGATTCTGAAGAAGGGTTCTACTATCAATTTACTAATAGTATTTTACAATGTTAAAATCCTGGTTTTGATAAAGGCGCTGAAGTGTGTACGGAAGATGTTAACATTAGAAGCAGCCGCTCTTCCCCTAAGCAGCCTGAGGTGATCTGTGAAAATGGTTCTCTATTCACTTGACCCAGAAAACCCCACAAAGTCATGTAAGTCAAGAGTCTCAAATCTTCGTGTTCACTTTAAGAACACACGTGAAACTGCCCAGGCCATCAAGGGTATGCATATACAAAAAGCCACCAAATATCTGAAGAATGTCACCTTAAAGAAACAATGTGTACCATTCCAACATTACAATGGTGGAGTTGGTAGGTGCGCCCAGGCCAAACAGTGGGGCTGGACACAGGGTCGGTGGCCCCAAAAGATTACTGAGTTGGTGCTGCACGTGCTTAAATACACAGAGAGTAATGCTGAACTTAAGGGTTTAGATGTAGATTCTTTGGTTGTTGAATGAATCCAAGTGAGCAAAGTACCCAAGATGCATTGCTGAACTTACGCAGCTCATGG
>CAUYTI010133552.1:0-11620 GCA_963575145.1 Galago senegalensis
CATTTTCTCAGTTATTGCTTTAAAACGTTCACATTCTACTCTTAGAAAGATTCACCTGTACCCCTATAAGATAAACCTCAGAAGTGATCCCTCCAAACCCCCTTCCTCCTCCCATTCTCCCTGCCTTCTCCCTCCCCCCTCACCATATTCTTAGGCGGTTTGGTTATAGCTATCATATAAAAGGTATAAATTAGTTTCATAATAGGGGTGTATACATTGGATACTTTTTCCTCCATTCTTGTGGGGTCCTAAATTTAAAAAATGATGTAAAATATCTGCTCTGCTTTTGCTGAGTTTTTGAAAGGACTAAATTAGACAATATGTGTGGAAAGCACTGTAAATTTTAGAGTGACATCAAATGTACAGGTTTATTATTGATTCATGCTTCCCAAAGTCCTGGGTTTTCTAGATCTATGAAAAATCCCAGTCAAAACAGCAATAATGCTAACATACTGGCACTTCCTGTGACAGGCATAGCTTGCTGTTCACAAATTTATCTTTGGGAAAAGTTTGGCCTTTTTTTCTTTTTTTAACTTTTTTTTTTTATTAAATAATAGCTGTGTATGTTAATGCTATCGTGGGGTACAGAGTGCCGTTGCTATATACAATTTGAAATACTTTCATCCAACTGGTTAACATAGCCTTTATGTCATTTTCTTAGTTATTATGTCAAGACATTTATATTCTACATTTAGAGAGATTCACATGTACCCTTATAGGATGAACCACAGGCGTGATCCCACCAATCACCCTCCCTCCACCCATCCTCCCCCCTCCCCTCCCCTCTTCTCCCCTTTCCCCAAATTTTTGGGCTAAAATTGGGTTATAGCTTTCCAGAGAAAATTCTTTTTTCAACTATTATCTATAAAGCATGTCATGTTATTCCTTGTATTTTGTTCTCTGAAAATAAATTTTAATGCCGCCATTGTTATCAGGCAATCTGCTGCACTGTACTGCTGAGGCTGTCCTCGCTCAATTCAGTTTAAATAGAACAAAAGCCAAACTTTTGTTCTTCTTCATTCACAATAGATTCATCTAAGAATTAAACGGAAGCAAGCATCAATAAGCAATTTGCTGTGAGTGCTGAAAAGAAGACATTTTAAAGGCAGTGGCTTCAAAACTATACTTCTCAGTAGGCATTTAAACTGGATGTAGGGCCAAATGAAGAAAACCGGTTGTTGGTCATTATTATTATTAATTAATTAATTAATCTTTTTGAGACAGGGTCTCACTCTGATGCCCCAGGCTAGTGTGCCATGGCCTCAGCCTAGGTCACAGCAACCTCATACTCTTAGTCTCAAGTGATCCTCCTACCTCAGCCTCCCAAGTAGCTGGGACTACAGGTACTTGCCCCAATTCTCAGCTATAGCATTTTTCCATTTTTTGGTAGAGATGGGGTCTTGCTCTTGCTCAGGCTGATCTCAAACTCCTGAACTCAAGCAACCCACCTGCCTTGGCCTCCCACAGTGCTAGGATTACAGGCCTGAGCCACCACACCCGGCCTGTTGATCATTATTAACAAAATGATTTCTATTACAAAATTGTCATCAATGAAAATACCACTTCCTATGATATCCCTGATTTATTTGGTGCCTCTTTGTTCAAGATTATTCAGGTCACTGTCATTCTCATTAGCTACCACTATTTATGATGTATTTTTTTCATACAGGGTACTCTTTAATGCTGGAGCTTAAAAAAAATACAAGATTTTCTGCCCTCGAAGAGCTTCACTGTATGTAGTTGGAGAGACAGACTATGTGCATAAATATATATAAATGATAAAGAAGGCATTAAAGACTAAATAATTGGTAGGGGGTTTGGTTGGAAGTTAAAGAAATTTTAAAGCAGGGGACATCTAGGAAAGAGTCATGAAGAAGGCATGATTTGAGCCTGGCCTTGAAGATGTTGGAAATTAGTGAAGTAGGAATGATGATCCAAGGGGATTCCAAACAGCCGGAAGAGCATAAACACAGACCAGTGTCAAGAATCCATAGAGCACAGTGTGAGCGTCACAGAACCAGAGCACTAGAATATAAGCTCCACAAGACTAAAGCCTTTGCCTGCTTTGTTCCTTGAGCTATCAGCAGCACCTGGCTCAGTAAATAGTGAATGGTCAACCGGAGACCAGAGAGTTCTATTCGCCTGGTATGGCATTTGTTGCAGAAAGAAATTCTTAAGAAGAGAACAGGAAGCTGAGGTTTCCAGAGAATTGGGTTCCTGCTTGACAGCCACAGGCAGGGACAGTGAAGCGTCTTGTCCTTTAGCTCACAGCAGCAGGTGGTGTCTCTGGCTCGAGCCATTTGCATCGTGCAGGTGGGGAAGAGAGGGAGATTGATCAGCAAAACTTCCTACCACATTGAGATCTTTCGGAAGGGCAGTTTTCCCATCCCATTCTTTCTGCAGTTTTGTTGCTGTTGTTTTGTATCCAGAATAGAGACTTTGTGTATGATCTTTAATGGGGACTAAAGTTTGTAAGTGAAATACAGCTCAGTTGATGAAAAGCTTTTCCTGAGAGTGAGACAAGTTGGAGTTTGGAAAGTGGAAACTGCTACGTGTTGGGTCCTCTCACAAATGGTTTGTATCCTCTGAAGAACCAGTGGTCACTGAAGCGTCCGGCACCAGTTTGTTGAGAACACGTCATGCTAACCTTGCTTCCTTTTGGGATGAGGTCGTTAGACTGGGAGGCCAGACGTGCTGAGCGGCGCTTTAATTTTCTGCTGAATGGCCTGTAGGGGGAAAGGAGAAAAGTATCTGGGGCATCACATCAGTTTTACTCTAAAGTGAAGCTGTCAAGGGGTTGCTCAGTAGGAGTAATGTAACAGATTGGGTAATAACAATATGGCATTGAAGCTCATTCTCAGATCCTAAAGTTTAGGCATAATGATAAGCTATGTGGATAAATAAAAACCAGGAAAGCCAAACTTTCCAAACTCGTAACATAGCTTAATGTCATCTAGGCTTTTGACAAAGTTCTTTAAATTTCTAAGTGGAAGAACTAGGACTGTAATGTTAAATAATGTCATACATGGTTGAAACACTGTGCTATACTGATTGGTGACCAGGTCAGTTTACAGCGTGCCTCAGGATTCTGTCCTTGTGTCCTGTCCTGCTCTCAGTGGTGCCCTTATCAGTGACTTCAATAAAGATAAACTATCTAGCTTATTATGGTTTTCATAAATCTGTAGCAAAAGGTTATTATGTGGGAAGATGCTCATCATTTAATATGTAATCCTTCTTAAGCTTTAATTTCGTTGCTATAAAAATAAATTGGAACCATATGTCTATAAACCCCAAATGTAGTGGCTCAGATGTTGTGGTAGCTGCCATGCTCCCTGCCCCTCTCAGAGCAAAGTCACTGCACACAATTTGGGCCATGTGTTCCTGCTATTTGAACTACACAGATTTTGTGCCTGACTCAGGGGGCACCGGGGTGACTGTTGGGAGAATTGCACCCTCTGTGGATGCTCATGTCAGGCAGTGACTCAGAGACCCAAAGTGAGTGTCTTATGGGGAATTTCTAAATGAAAAACAGATGTGCATGGAGTGGCAACACGTTAGGAGAGCACAAACAGATGGTGATAAACGTGAATCGTGTGGCAGGAAGAATGCGCAGTCAGAACAAAGGAGACTCCAGAGAGGGCCGTTCAAGAGGAGCACAGAGAAGAAAAAGGCAAAGAAACTCAGAGGACGGGGTGCAGGGGTAGATTCTGGAGCTGGGGAAGGGAAGTTGCGCTCTTGTCCTGAGCAGTGGCCAATTTCATGAGTTCCGTGTCTTTTAGGTGCTATTTCTTCTACCCATCTTTAGCACGATACCTGTTGCTTCACAATGTGGAGTTGTGTAGTGACCTTTCTGAGTTGTAGGGACATCTTACTTTAAGTTTTCTATGTTTTATAGCAAAGCCCCAGGCAAAGGGTCCCTGAGGAAATTGGTCCTTTTGGTGACAAAATGCATCAAACAAAAAGGGTACCTTATTAAGGAGGCTGTTCATCTGTTTCAACTCCCATAAAGCATTTATACTTCTCTCTATATTTTCACAAAAGTTTTCCATTTATTTTGGCAGATTTGACCACTCAAACACTATTAAAATATTTAAGTTTGACTTTGAATTCAGATTACTATTTAAAAACCCATGGTAACCATAAAAGCTTTCAAAATAGTCTATATCTTATAATATTTAATAGATTTTAGAAGAACTTCAGAGTTAGAGCGATATGTTCTTTTGAGGGGGACCGACATTCTTTAGCACTAGAAATATGGTACAAAAAGAAAAAAGTATTTTTAATTCTGACAATTTTATTTTGCCTTGGATCGACAATTTGGAGGACACATTTTTCTCATCTGTTCTATCTTTTACGTAGGTAATATCTTCAAAACTTCTTTCTTATGTATAAAAAAACCATGCAAGCTAGAATGATACTGTCTATGTTGAAATAATCTCAATTTCCTTTTTCCTGCAGAACACATCAGACTTATAATTAAATAATTAGAGGCATTGTCTATTATACACTGTTTATTTCTGTCACTTGAATGTAAGCCTCAAGGGGGAAAGTATATTTTGTCCATTTAGGCATCTTCCACAACAATCAGAATGTCTGCAGATGAGACACTCAAAACTTAGCAAATATATCCCCCCAAATAAAATTAAATAAAACTAATATTTAGTTTATTAAAGTCACAAATTCGAAAACCTATTTTCCTTAAAGCATTAAGTTCAACTTACTAAACTTACTGTTCTACCTATACATTTTTAAATATTTACATAAGAATAATTTCTTTTCCATGTACCTTAATAATATTCACTTAGTTAACAAGTGAACTTATTGATTTCCCATAAACAATTAACCTCATTTACAAACCTAATTAATTTATAGCTCTTAAACATCTCTGTGTACATTAAAACACAATTTGATTCTCTTAAGCACATGCCCAGCAAACAATTCTTTGTAGTTTTACAAATTTGTAAATTTTATAAATTAAATAATTCATGTTTTTTGGTAAATTTTATAAATTAAATAATTCATGTTTTTAAATGTCTTAAATCAGGTTTAGTTAAATGTTCAAACTGTTTACAATCAATTGAACTTTCTTATTGTCTTTTGTGTAAAAGGCACAGTAACTTCCATATGAAATTATGCATTGTTCTAATATAGGGTGACCAGATTTTAACATCTGTAAGGCTGGACAACATGGCTGGGGGGTGGAGCAGGGGTGGAGCCGGGCGCGGGGCAGGGGACAGCACACGGCAGGGCCTGACAACAAGGCAAACTTTGATAAGCAGTTCTCAATAGTCACTTCTCAGCAATTATTTATTACAGTTAAACATTATAAAATTAACAAGAATAATATAAAACTCATATTCTGGCAAAATAGTCATATGGCGGCCGAAAACCGTATATTCTCTTCTTGTTCTTCAGCCCGTTTGTGCATTCTTTCCAAAAATCGGGACTTTTTAAAAACCCCACAGGATACGGGACAAATTGTTGGAAAGTGGGACTGTCCCGCCAAAATTGGGACGTCTGGTCACCCTATTCTAATAAGAAGCAAATAATTCCTATAATTATAAAACTTATTTGAAAATGTGACAAAAACATTAAAACAAAGTTTTTATGTACTTCATCATCGTTATTTTTATATATTTCTATGGCTTTAAAATCATATAGCTGGCTAAAGAGAGCAGATTAAAGATATGTAGGGTAAGAGGTAAAGATTAGCAGCATGTTGTACATCCTAACCATTATAAATGTGAATGTGGTACTTATTTTCTGTATAATCCAACTTAGTCAGAGGAGAACCCATGAAATCCTTTCTTTTGTTTGAAAACTCTCTTTTAAGTGAGTGAATAGCCAAGTTTATGCCTGGGATATTGGTATGAACTGAATATTTGTGTTTCCTCCAATTCAAGTAGAAGCTTTGACCCCCCCCCCCCAGTGTAATGTTATTTGGAGGTGGGGACTTTGTGAGGTGATTAGGACAGGGGTGGAGCCCTCAGGAATAAGATTGGTGCCCTTATGAAAGAGGTTCAAGAAAGACCCCACACCCTTTCCACCACATGAGGACACAGCAAGAAGGTACAATCTATGAACCAGAAAATGGGCTCCAACAGACACCAAATCTGTTAGCCTCTTGGTCTTAAGCCTCCAGAATGGAAGATATAAATTTCTGCTGTTTATAAGCCATCCAGTCTATGATATCTTTTTTTTTTTTATAGTAGCCCAAATAGACCAAGACAGGTATCTTTCAACTTTTATCTTTATCCAATTTTTATTTTCTCTTTTCACATTTTATTGCCTATTTTATTTTATTTTATTTTTTTTTGAGACAGAGCCTCAAGCTGTCCCCCTGGATAGAGTGCTGTGGCATTACAGCTCACAGCAACCTCCAACTCTTGGGCTTAAGCGAGTCTCCTGCCTCTGCCTCCCAAGTAGCTGGGACCACAGGCGCCCGCCACAACGCCCAGCTATTTTTTTTTTTTTTTTTGGTTGCAGCCATCATTGTTGTTTGGCGGGTCTGGGCTGGGGATTCGAACCCGCCACCTTAGGTGTACGTGGCTGGCGCCTTAGCCGGTTGAGCTATAGGTGCTGAGCCATTATTGCCTATTTTAGATAGGAAAAATTCTTGAACTCTTCCCATTTCTAATTGGGTGGTCTCTTATCTTTTTTGCTGGATGATTAGGGGAGTTAATTGAACTTTGTATTTCCTCATCGAAGTTGTCACATTTTACAGATTGGATTTTTCATTCTTTAATGTTTTCTTGCCTGGCTTTTGACCACAAATCCATAGTCATTTATGGAGATTTAAGAGCTTAATTTTGTTAAAATAGCAGGTGGGTAAGAATATAGCCCAGGGCTCTTTTTGACAGAAAAGGAAGCACAGTGCATGCTGGAGAATAGTTTTCAATCACTCTGGGCCAAGGAAATAAAAATTGAGCCTGCAAAAGAAAAGCTGTCATGCCATGCTTCTTTACTCCCCAACCAGAAGCCCTGGCAGTGCTGACTGCATGGGCTATCAAGAAGGGGGCCCTCTTAGCATGTTGCGAAGCTGAGGAGGGAGGATGGTTTGAGGACAGGGGTTCAAGATCAGCTTGAGCAACATGGTGAGACCCTGTCTCTACTAAAAATAGAAAACTTAGCCAGATGTGTAGGTGTTGTTCTATAGTTCCAGCTTCTCAGGAGGCTAGGGCTGGGGGATCATTTGAGCTCAGGAGTTTGAGGCTGCTGTGAGTAGGATGATGCCACTGCAACTCTAGCCCAGATAACAGATGAGATCCTGTTTCAAGAAAAAAAAAAAAGAAGAAGAAAAAGAGGACCCTTGTGAGCCACAAATGACCTTGGGTCTTGCTCACAGAGGGCACTGCCATCCCTTTAAATTTCTGGGTAACAAATAGATCCTTGCAGTATGAAACTGCAGACTAAGGAAGGGGGACAAATAATGCAGATTCATTTAGCAATAGCAGTTTACTGAGTGTATTGTCCAAAGTTATGAATAATCCATTTGTTCACGTGTTGGACTGGCTTTCTCCTGCCTGAGACTAGAAGGGGAAAACCACAGTATCCCACTGAGTGGGATGATTCTCTAGAGGCAAGAAGCCCATGGGGCTGGTTCAATACCTAATCAGGGGGGGCTGAAAAGCTGTGATCTCATTCATCTGTGGGGGCTCATCCAAATGTGGGCTCGGGAACTCACCCATCATCCTCAGGGAGGGTATGTGTTTTCTCTGCCATAAAGCAGGCCCTAAAATGGGCAATGACGCCCACTGGGTTTCCGGGAGAGGCTCAGTCAGGATGTCACATGCTGTAGAACAGCTGCAGAAGATAACAGTGGCATCAGCTGGCTCTGAGTGCAGACAAGGGCTAAGATACTGGCTATGTGGAAATTTTCTTTAACAAGGTATCTGGAGCACTTTTTCTTGGACAAATCCTGTAACCTTAGAGTCTACAGAGGTCAAGGTGCTCATCTGGGAACACAGACCTAAGATGTTTATATTCATGGCCAATTCCAAGAAACAGAGATTTTGAATATTAATTTGAGATAATTCGGGAATGTTAAGACTCATTTTCCCTTATCATTTCCAGCACTCTGCTTCAGGCTCATGTCATTTGAGCTTGAATTATTACAAGGCTTTCTTGTGTCTGATTGCTCCCTGCTACAGTCTGTTATAGGTCCCACTGACAAGTTAATGTTTAGAAAACACTACCTCTCATCATCACATCACATCACTGCCTTGCTCTGGAACCTGTAATGGATTTTGGTTATTTAGGATATAAACATCAAACTACTCTATATTCCAAAGACTTCCAGTGTCTGGCCTTACCCTCCCACCCAGAATAACCTCCCTTGCTCTCCAGAGCTTGTTGTGCACCTTGTTTGCCTCTCAAGGCTTTCATGAAGCCTCTCCTATAGCTCCAGGCCATGCCAATCCATTCATTCACCCATTCATTAAATTTATCTGTCACCTTTTGCATTCCATGCATTGTGAGGCTCAGGATATACATCAGGATATACATTTGCATTCTCCCGTCTTCAAAGCTATTGCATATACATTTGTGTAGTTTGTGTGGTCTCACAGAGGCCTGGGTGAGGGGCCATTAAAAGCTAAAATCAAGCTTGATTGTTCCCCACCATCCCCATTCACTCCATAAAGAAGGAAAAATTCTGTGGCACATTTATAATTGTATAACCTGCATTCTTGAGCATATTCTTTTTTTTGAGACAGAGCCTTAAGCTATCACCCTAGGTAGAGTGCTATGGCATCACAGCTCACAGCAACCTCCTGCCTCACCTCCCAAGTAGCTAAGACTACAGGGGCCCACCACAACACCCAGCTAGTTTTTGGTTGCAGCCACCATTATTGTTTGGCAGGCCTGGGCTGGATTCAAACCCGCCAGCTCAGGTGCATGTGGCTAGCGTCTTAGCCACTTGAGGCACAGGCACTGAACCTCTTGAGTACATTATTAAAGGAAAGAACTTCTATTTTGATCAGGGGATGAAGGGAACTTATTCTTTAACATTTTACACATTCAATGAATGGGAGAATTTTCTGCAGACTAGTGTCTGTCTCTGCAACTCAAGTCTTGTTTTTTCTCCACTGTCCACACACCATTGTTGGACATGTTCATGTTGCCATATTGAACTTACCCTTTCATGTCACCAGGCCAAACTGAGTTCTTACAGTAGATGATAGAAGTACTCTTGTAAGACATTCTTACACTTGGAAGGCTGGCAATAGCCTAATTTTATCCCACAGTGACTGTGAAATGTAAATGTATCTACTAAACCCAAATTACGTGTATCCCCAACTCAATTTCATTTTAGCTGGATCCTCTAATGTGCTCTAATAAGAATGGAAATGTGATGGAAGGAAAAGTTGGCATGGAAAGAGACAGCATTTGTAATGAATTATAATTAAATATCTAATTTCTGAAAATTTTACGAACACTCATAATCATTGTAAGCCCATTGCTTGGGCCCCTCCTATGTTTATGTAAAGTGCATCCCTCATGCAAATAGGGGATGCTACTCTTTGGCTTCATTACTGCTGTAGTAGATCTGCCTCTCAATGCACTGAGGCAGTGCCGTAGTAGATCTGCCACTCAATGCACTGAGGGTTGGGAGAGTATGCCTATCCTATTCAGCCCACCCTGCTCTCTTCTGTGCTAGGCTTGATGCTCCTAGACTGTCCCCTCACTGTCCCCTACACATGAGCCCTGTAGCCGCAGTCCTCCTGCCTCCAGACTTTCCTGCCTCTCCTCCATAACTTTGACCAGGTCATCAATTAAGACTGACTACCCCAGGACATATTTAGTAATATTTTTTCTCATCACTGATCTGTGTATCAGTTAGGGGTCTAGGAAGCAGTCAAAAAGCTGATTTGGTTGGGATTTCTCCCATCAGAATACTAACCGGGCCCAACACTGCTTACCTTCTGAGATTGTGCATATTCAGGGTGGTATAGCCATAGGCTGGCTGGGATTTCTGAAGAGAATTTGACACGGGTGCTAGTTTCAGATAAGTGGCTAGTTAAATGAGGAGTTGAGGCTCACAGATGGAACAGCAGCAGGGATCTGTTCCCTGGAAAGAGTCTTGTTAGGAAGGGCTCCCATGGGGCTATTCTTTTTTTTTTTTAAGGGTTTTTATATTATTAAATCATAACTGTGTACATTAATGCAGTCATGGGGTGGTTTTATATACAATTTGAAATATTTTCACCAAACTGGTTAACATAGCCTTCATGGCATTTTCTTAGTATTGTGTTAAGACATTTATATTCTGCATTTAGAAAGATTCACATGTACCCTTGTAAGACGGACTATAGGTGTGGTCCAACAAATCACCCTCCCACCCCCCATCCTCTCTCCTCCCCTCCCCTCCCTCTCCCCTGTCCCCATATTCTTGGGTTATAATTGGGCTACAGGTTTCATATGAAAACTATAAACCAGTTTCATAGTAGGGCTGAATACATTGTATACTTTTCCCCCCATTCTTGAGATACTTTAATAAGAAGAATATGTTCCAGCTCCATCCGTGTAAACATGAAGGAGGTAAAGTCTCCATCTTTCTTTAAGGCTGCATAATATTCCATGGTATACAGATACCACAATTTATTGATCCATTCGTGGATCAATGGGCACCTGGGCTTCTGCCATGATTTAGCAATTATGAATTGGGCTGCAATAAACATTCTGGTACAAATATCTTTGTTGTAATGTGATTTTTGGTCTTCTGGATATATACCTAGTAGAGAGGAATTGTAGGATCAAATGGCAGATTTACTTTTAGTTCTCTAAGTGTTCTCCAAACATCTTTCCAAAAGGGATGTATTAGATTGCATTCTCACCAGCAGTGTAGAAGTGTTCCCCTTTCTCCACATCCATGCCAGCTTCTGTGATTTTGTGATTTTGTGATGTGGGCTAATCTTACTGGAGTTAGGTGATATCTCAAAGTAGTTTTGATTTGCATTTCTCTGATGATTAAGGATGATGAGCATTTTTTCATATGTCTGTAGGCCATGTACCTGTCTTCTTCAGAGAAGTTTCTCTTCAAGTCCCTTACCCACCCTGAGATGGATCACTTGTTTGTTTCTTGCTAATACACTTGAGTTCTCTGTGGCTTCTGGTTATTAAACCTTTGTCAGAGACATAATCTGCAAATATCTTCTCCCATTCTGAGGGCTGTGTGCTTGCTTTACTTACTGTGTTCTTGGCTGTGCAGAAGCTTTTTAGTTTGATCAGGTCCCAGTAGTGTATTTTTGATGTTGCTTCGATTGCCTGAGGGGTCCTCCTCATAAAAATTTTTCCCAGGCCGATTTCTTTGAAGTGTTTTCTCTATACTTTCTTCTAATAATTTTATAGTTTCATGTCTTAAGTTTAAATCTTTAATACAGTGAGAGTCTATCTTAGTTAATGGTGAAAGGTGTGGATCCAGTTTTAATCTTCTACAGGTCACCCAGCACCATTTGTTAAATAGGGAATCTTTTCCCCACTGAATGTTTTTAATTGGCTTGTCAAAGATCAGATAACAGTAAGTAGCTGGGTTCATCTCTTGGTTCTCTATTCTGTTCCATGCATCTACCTCTCTGTTTTTGTGCCAGTACCATGCTGTTTTGATCACTATGGATTTATA
>CAUYTI010133555.1:0-25364 GCA_963575145.1 Galago senegalensis
AATGGCCGGGCGTTGTGGCGGGCGCCTGTGGTCCCAGCTACTTGGGAGGCTGAGGCAGGAGACTCGCTTGAGCCCAGGAGTTGGAGGTTGCTATGAGCTGTGATGCCATGGCACTCTACCCAGGGGGATAGCTTGAGGCTCCATCTCAAAAAAAAGAAGATTAAACAAATGTCACACTGGTATATGTCACTTAGCCTGAAGGGATCCTCTAGGACTTGGAGCTGTTCTGAATGACTCCACAGGTGAGAGGTGAGTGAGCCTATATGAAATAAAAGGAAGATGTGAATAGATGAGCCTTATGCCACATTCAGAAAGAGGAACATCCACTATGAAAACAACTAACATGTTCTAAAATCAGTCTAATTCATATTCTCTAATTCAAATTTCCAAAGGAATTTTTCCTGAGACTCTGACAGGTTTATTTACATGGCAGATAAACTTATGATTGCCAATGCTATTCTGGAACAAAAAAGAATTGAATGGGGCACACGCTAGTCCTCAAAGCAAAATCCATCAAAAAGCTGTCATAATTAAATCATTATGATATTGGTTCATAGGGAAACAAAATCTCCTACTAATAAAGTAGGAGGACCAGAAAATTACTCTCATAAGAAAATTTATATGCAGGGGCCCATGAAGAAAATCTGAACTCCCCAATAAATTGTTCTGTGCTCATTATTTTTCATGAGAAATAAAATTGATTTTGATTTCACACGAAGCACAGAAAGCATTGTCCGTTGGGATTTAATTCTAAATTTCAAAAACAAAACTTTAACATTTTTGGAGAACATCATATAAAATAGCTTTGACCTAAACACAGATAATGTTATTTAAAAAATGAGAAACAAAACATACAAACTCCTTTGAAAAAAAGATTGATAAATTTAGATACATTAAAATTATTTTTAAAATCACCATAAAAAATCAGGAACCAAGTGCTATACTTTCGGAAGACACTTTGCAACACACAAACAATTATAACCACCCTGTAACTATTTCTCACAAATAAATAGGAAAAACATCTGACTCAGGAGTAAAAACGAGGAGGAAAATTCAGCAGAATTCAGAATTCAGCAATTGAGCAGAAGAGAGAAAACAAACTGTCAATACACCTATGAAAAGATGCTCACAGCAGAATACAAAAATAAATTTCAATTTAAAATAATTTTCAAAAATTTGAACAGGTAACAACAGCAAGTATAGTGTAGGTATTAAACAATTGGAACCTTCACGTGCTGGTAGAGAAAGTTAATTTGGTAGTCACTTCTGAGTGTGTTCTTAACAAATATAAAAATGTAGTAATTTACCCTAAAATGTCACTTGTAGAAATTTCACACTTTAAAAAAGAGGAGTTTAGACACATGTCTATTTCTTGTATTACTTATAAAGTCATGGAAGACAAAAAGAATACTTGAAAATTCTTATCTCCTCTGTTTGCTCAGCACTGGGCCCTGTGTCCTTACTGGCTTACTGAGCTGGGGTTGGATGTGGAGGGATTTTGGTGCCACCACAGTTTTACTGATGTTGGAAATTTATTTTTGCCATATAGAAAAAGATAGAAACATGCAAAAACTGAATCTAACAGTTCCTACATGTGCCAAGATAAAGCTTTATGTTTGTTTAAATAATTTTGTAGAGGAGGAGTATTTTGACACACTAATTGAGACTGATATTCCACAAGCTTTTTGTGCCTGTGTCTCTTCCTTCTCGAGTTGGGCTTCCTATGCTCAGTTTTAAGAGGTAGGACAGATTTACTCCACGTTGAGTAACTGTAGCCTAATAAATGAGTAGATAAAAAGAACTTTGAAATAATAGTCTCAGATATGAATCTTTTTTCTCTATGGAGAGGATAAAAAAGTATAAAATATAAATTCCAGTTGCAAATGTTGCAAGGTTTAATGAAACAAAATCTGTAGTTTTTTTTAAATTAACAAATACAGCCAGTAATAACACAAATTGACAAAAGAGCTAGCGTCTGACCCCTGAAAGAATATCAGTCACCAGGTGGGGAAAAGAGAAAGGGGACGGACCAGGAGACCAGAAGTAGGAAGTATAAAAACGATGCGGCCTAGGGACAGGTAAAGGTATTTGACCCAGTGATGCTGTGTTTTTCAACCTTGTCTATATCTCCCACCACAGTTGAACCTATCATTAAAGTTCCAAGCATGCTTAAATTATGCTGATCAAAAATAAATAAATAAATAAAAAGAGAATATACTTAATATACTTAGTGTGCTTGGATCTTCTTTCAAAAATAATTTAATGATCTTTAAAAATTTTTGTAGCACACCTCCTCTCATGGCACACCAGTATGCCATGGCACACCATTTAAAAATCACTGCAATGATGGCCCATACCAGATGATTTTGGGCATTTGGGGAAAGTGTAGAGAATTACTTCCTCTTTTGACAGAAATTATAAAAAATAAAACATTCTTATTTTGTCCCCAATTTTGAATTACCAAGATTATTTTTACAATTAATTGCTACCCACATCCTGTACATGACTGATAACCCCACTCCCACCCCATTCTCCCTTCCAAAAAAGCATTTTCAAGAATGAAAATAGTAGGGAAGGCTGTAACAGGGATGGAAAATTCTTTGGAAAACACAAATTCTCAAACTATTTTTATTTTTTTTCAAGACAGAGCCTCAAGCTATTATCCTGGGTAGAGTGCCCCTGCCCTCACAGTTCATAGCAACCTCCAACTCCTGGGTTTAAGCGATTTTCTTGCCTCTGCCTCCCAAGTAGCTGGGACTACAGGCATCTGCCACAATGCCCAGCTATTTCTTGGTTGTAGTTGTCATTGTTGTTTGGCAGGCCCAGGCTGGATTCGAACCCGCCAGCTCTGGTGTATGTGGCTGGTGCCTTAGCCACTTGAGCTACAGGCACCCCAAACTACTTTTAAAAACTAACTGTGACATGCTTGGCATCTACAATTCTAAATGCATAAAGCTATATTTTTTTAGAAATACACTAAATGTTGTAGACAGTTTCATGAAATAATGGCCTACATAAGCTTTTGATGTTAATTTGCTAAATTTATTGTTTGGTGAATTTGGTATTCAATGAATGAGTATCCAGTGAAAAAATGAGACTGAAAAATCTTTCAGGTAATTGTTATTGGATAATTTAGTTTCAACACATTAACCTGATCTTAATTAATGGCAGGTGAGTATGATGAAGTTTTGACATTAATTTGGACCATCTCGTTGGCATGAAAATAAATCTCAGTCTTGTTTCAATGTAAATTTCTCTAATACTTATCCAAGTTGAAGTATCTTTTTTTTTTGTTTTTGAAATAGTCTCACTATGTCACCCTCGGTAGAGTTCTGTGGTGTCACAGCAACCTCCAGCTCTTGGGATTAGGCTATTTTCCAGCCTCAGCCAAATATAAGTAGACATTTAGGGTATGAGCAACAAGATGCAAGATGTTATTGAAACATTTTATTTTAACTAGTTTGTTTTCATAGCACCAGGATAGGGGAAAAGGCATAGACAATCTTATTACCACTGGCTGGGGTGGAAATGCATGTTCCTCATTACATATGAACGGGAGTGGGAGTTTAAGCCTCCTCTGTAGGGCTCCTCTGATATCCTGAGATTGGATGATTTGTCAGCAGGGAGAGGATGACAAGTCTAACTTCCCACTGGACTTGCTCTGCCAACTTACTCCAGTGTAGGGAACTGGAGGTGCCTCCTTGCTCCTGGATAGGGGTAGAAGGGCGATCTTCCCAGGTGGTCTCACCTGGACCATGAACCCCTCACTCAACCTCTTTGAAACCACCCCGAGAGATTGCTGGTGCATCTTGTGGACAGCAATTGGGCACACTTTTTTTTCTGTGACATTTGACTGGGGTAGAGTTGTTACTTTCTGGTTTTCTGTCTTGCTATCTTGTTCCTTTTGTGGTCTTTTGACTGGAGAGAGAGCAATTGTTTTACAGAGCATTTTCACTCCTGTATGTGAGCAAACCTTCCTGTGGGAGTTTCTTGTTTGCTCCAGCAGGGTAACTCTGGGATGTATGAGGCATAATGAACACCCAGGGGACTCACTATCCTGTAGAGTCCTTAGATTCTGAGCTCTCCAGCTGATCTATCCTTTCAGAGTCTTATGTTTGTATTATCCATAACTTCCTGGGTTTTTAATTCCACTTTGGAGAAGAAATAGGAAAATTATGTCTCTTTCAACTACCTAGTAACAGAAGTCTTGTGACCTTAGCATTTAACATGCATTCTGAAAGCTATCTTTTTCTAATACACTCTATTTTTTCCATTTTTGTATCTTCTTCATTAAATCAAGAATTTAGCCAACTTTAACTTCTTTCTGAAATCATCCTTTTGTATCACCTTTGCTACAATTGTACTATTACTAAAGTACGACATTCATACACAGAAGTACACACACTGGATGTCCAAATCAATCTTAGCAAAGTGAACACACTAATCATTAAATCGGGAGACAGAAGTTTAATAACATACAGGAAAGCCCTTCATGAATCTTTCCAGTAACTGCTTCTATTTCCACAGTTACACCATCCTAAATTGGAACGTGGTATGTGTTTTGCATTTTATTAAATTTTGTATGAATGTAATCATTTCCTGGCTTTTCTCCCTCCAGGGCCACAAGGTGAAACTTACTGCAAAAGCTCATGTGCTGAGGGTGGGATGCAGCCGGCTCCAGGACGCAGTCCGAGGCTTCCGAGCTGTGCTTGACATGTGTGCTCTTGGGGCCTCGCTGACCTCACCGAGCTCCATCCTGTCCCCACTGCTATCCTCGGCAGCCAGGCCCTTCTCATCAGGACGGGCCTCTCCAGGCCGGGAAGTGAATTGCCTTTGTTCTCCACCTTGTTCTGGAAGGTACCCGGGAGCCCAGTGGGCTCTGTTCCTTCAACCCCATGCACCTTCTTAGGTCATCAGCCATCTGGGTGAGATCCCGCTTCATGGCACATCCATCTTCCCCATCTGCACAGTATCTGGGCTCTACTTACCTGTTCTGAAAGTTGGGGGTGTTGGAATAGAAGTTCTGGGTGGCCCAGTTACTCCTCCTGACATGCACGGAGGCACATTTGATACTGAAGTTCCTACTATAACTCTTCTGAGCCAGACCAAGGTGCCGGTGGGAACGCTGCGCCGCCAGAGAGTTGATATATCGGGGGACACATCATCTGGGTCCTCTTCCATTTTGGCCAGGACTTACGCCAAGATCTTCCCATTGTCATCCTCAGTAATGTAGATCTGGGGCCAGGAGAGGCCGTGGTGGAAGCACCATGTCTTCCAGTAGTTCTCAGGGGGCAGGGGTAGTTGCCCTGTGGCAGGTTGACAGGACCTCCAGTCGCAGGGGAGTGCGGTCAGGCTGGTTTGGTGATGCCCGCCTTTTTTGTTGTTTTGCTCAAAGTTACATTTGTGAGGGTTAATCGTGGTACTCGGTATAGTTTTAACACAGTAATTTTCATTGTTGTTTAGTGCCCTGATACATGAATACATCACAATATTTTAATCCTTCAACTATTGTTGGACATTTGGGTAGTTTTCAATTTGGACCAATGAAAATATTGTTATCAACCATTTTATAAATGTTCTCACCCATTTCTATTTGGTATATACTAGGAATAGAATTATTGGGACAGGTTATACAAACTTTCATCTTACTAGATACTACCTAACAATTTTCCAACCCAATTGTGCCTATTTACGTTTGTGCCACTGTTGTATGACAGTTCAAATTGCTCAGTAACCTGGAAAAACTTACTGCTGCCTTTCTTTGTTACTGTAATTATTCTGGTGGATATGCAGCCAAGAGCCTGATCAGCAGGGATCCAGTGGCTTCTGTTCCCAGGTTCCTGCAACTGATGCTATTCTGAGTTCCCAAATAGAGAATCCTCTGGTCCACACAAGGCTCAGCTTTTCCAGGCTGCTTCTGCACTGCCCTTGCAGAAATGATACCACCAACACCGCCTGAGAAGCCTCATACGCCTGCCAAGAAAAGAATCCCAGATACCAAGAAGCTCAGCCCTGCAGACCCACTCCCTCACTGCTCTCTCACTGCTCTCTGGCCCAGCAGCCCCACCTATGTGGCTCCCACCTGTCACCCAGTGGGAACCATACCTGTGGTCCAACATTCTTACAGGGATCTGCTAGTGGCAAGCTGCCATTGGGCACCTGGACCTGGGTAGGGTAAATGCTTGCAACCTTGATAACTATACCCAGTGCTGAGATAGTCAGGCCCAGCTACTATTACTGCTTTAACTGGGAGCCCTGGGCAATGCCAGGCTTCTTGGAGAGGGACTTACCCAACCCCTCAGTTGAGGTTCCAAGAGCAGTCTGGTGGAAATCCCACCTATTTGCACAAAGATGGTCCATCAGAAACTCAGACTATGCCAACCACATGGGAATATGGCAATGCAGAACACTGCCTTACAGGGCACCTGCCCTTCTGCCCTGTCAGTCTTCCAGAGCAGGCCACAAAAGAGGTAGTGAGGGAGATCTCCTTTTTCTCACTAAGGTAAGGAGGGGAGTTCTCAGCAAAGGAGAATAGATATGCTGGAAAATCATCTGTTCTGAGCTGAGAGAAGTGGTTGTCAATGAGAAATCAGCAAAGAACTCTGACAGGATGTTGTAGTTAGCTAGAATAGTCCCAACAGATCAAACAGATCTAAGGCAAAATGATACCGGACAGGTGGTGCCCCAGCCAGCTCAGCCACCTCCATCTTGGCTGGTGTTGGTGGCGGCAGCCAGCAGAGGAACCAGCAGGCTGGAGCTTAGTAGGGGGAGCTTCCCTCCCCCAGTGAAGGCTTCAGTAGCCAAAGGAACTAGAGTGGGGAAGACACTAGCATTCCTTTAATGTATCCCTGATTGGTCTATTTTCAAAACCTGCTCCTGATTGGTCTGTTTTCAGGACCTGAAAGCTCATTGGACAACTGCCCCTATATAAGCCCCTATGTAGAGAGCCCAAACACAGACCTAGGCATACCTCCTGGAGAGAGCAGGAGAGCAAGGAGGTTTGGCTCTTTGTAAGAGCTGTAATACTTGTATTACTGCTGATCCTGCTCTGCAAGGGTTGGCTCTTTGTAAGAGCTGTAACACTTGTATTACTGCTGATCCTGCTCTGTAAGGAGGTTTGGCTCTTTGTGAGAGCTGTAAGGACTGTTGGATAAAACCTAACCTACTACTGATCCATTGGTCCGTCGTTTCATTCTTCGAACCACCAAGACCAAGGGCCTGGAAATCCAGTATCAAAGTCTGGTATCAAAAGGACTTCAACCAAAGGAGATTGATGAAATGTCACAAATAGATTCAACATAGATAGCAAACAAAATGCATGGGATTGACGAGATATTTGAAATTCAATCCAAAGAATAAAATGCAGAAGTACAATGAATGAGTTAGATTTTAGTGATAACAGTCTATGACCTTTCTAAAGCTTCTAATTTAGATTCACAAAGTAAAAATAATTAATGTAACAATCTCTTAATGTTTCAATCTCTTAATGTTTATACACAAAAATTGATAAAGAGGAATTATGAATCTTATTTTTTGAGTCTTTTGTAGCATAGTATGTATGATCCAGGGACACATTATTAGTTGATCAGTCAATTATACTTATAGTTAATTATACTTATGTATTTTTCTAATGGTTTTATTAATTTCTATTGTTATCATAATAAAATTTCATGATTTAGAAATTTATGATAATTTAAGTTTAATATAATAGTTCTAGATCAGATCAACTGGTCTTTTGTTCTGAGTTTCACAAGGCCAAAGTGTTGTCCAGCTAGGCCATTCATTCTGAGAAGAATCACTTTTCAAACTCATTCACATTGTTAGTAGAGGGCTGATCTCTGAGGTTGTAGCATGGAGATTCTCATACCTTTACTGGCTATCAGTTGAGAACTATATTTAGTTCCTTGAGGCCTATTTTTCATCATTAAGTCTGGGTCTTTGCATCTCAGAGTACCAATAGTATATTAGATCCTTCTTAAATTTGGAAGTTTCTGACTTCTGCTGTTTCATCTTTCTTTTGCTTTCAGCTGGAGAAAGTTCTTTGCATTCATGGCCCTGTGTCCACTTGATAATCCAGGATCCTCTCCCTGTCTTAAGGTCTGTAACCTTAAGTGTAGCTGTATGTGCAAATTCCCTTTGCCATGCAGCATAACATTCACAGGTTCCAAAAGACATGTTCAGGAGACCATTCTGCCTATTCTATTATTAATTTAACTTCAGGGTATTCATTTAGACAAATAACTTCCCAATTCCATTGTTGAATTCCTTAACTGCTGTCCACTAAAGTATACACTGTCTCCAATCTAGAATTATATAATTGCATAAAGAAATTTAAAAAGCAAAAAATATTTTTCCACAATTTAATAAATTTAGTAGGCCTATCTCCCCTTTACATTTGTTTATTTTTTTAATTTTTTATTTCATGTTAATATAAACATACAAACAACCAAATCACAATATTTGAATTTGTTACAACCCCTCTTAAGGCTATGTTCCACATTCAAAAGTTGTGCTGTGCTACCCCTTACATTTCTAAGCAATGCATTTGAAAATTTAGCTTCAATGATTATGTAGCTAATTCATTCCTTGTATATGAAAAATGAGTATTTTCAGTGATTTCAGATTCTCACATAATATCCTTATCAAAATCTTTTTTTCACTTACCAAGTTTTATTTTACACCTAATCACCTCAAATAACACTTTACATTTGTATATTTCTGTATATAGTTCACAGGTGCTTAAAATATACAACCTAATTCAATCCTTGTGATGTAAATAATTGCAACCTTTTCACGTAAGATATATTAGAGTTTGAGGAAACTTAACTTTTACCTAAATCACATGGCTTTTAAGAAATATAGCTGAGGTTTAAGGCCATGTTTGATTATGCCAAATTCATTTTTGTGTGTAATTTGTAGTTCCCATGAATACATTGCATTTGTCTGCTTTGGCACAGTTCTAGAGGGAAGACATTTGCAAGTCAAGATGAGGGCTCACACCAGAACCCCACAGAATGGCACCTTGATCTGGGACATATAGAATCTAGAATTATGAGAATTAAATGTCTGTTGTTTAAGCCACCCAGTCTGTTATGGCAGTGTGAATAAACTAATAGTTTCTTTTTTGGGAATTATTACTGAAGTTTTTATAAATTTTATTAACATTTTTAGACAAAAGACTTTAGCATTACTTTTTTCATATTGTTTCTATATTGTTCATTTGCTATTTTTTTAATACTGCTTTCATTCCTATATTTTTTCCTTCAGCCTATTTTGTGGTTATTTTCTCTTTTTTCTAGCTTCTTATGGTGAACATTGAGATTTTCAGATTTTTGGCAATTCTGATTAGCCTCATGTGTTTTTAAATAGGGGGTATTTCCATCATGTTTGGGATTTTCACATGTGTAGGGAATTTGACTTGACTTATTGGTTTCAAATTAATTGTTAAAGTGTTGAGCAGACTTGCAAGATAAAGTCTTTTGAAATTTATTCTGAAATTTACCCCCTCTATGATCCCTTAATTCTGACTTAATTATACACCTTGAATTTTTAGGAAGCAGTCATTCTTGGTGAACATCCCAAGTATGCTTTAAAAATAACATGTATTCAGTAGGTGTTATGACACACCTTCTTTGGAGTCTTCTATGTCTGATATTAAAGTAGCCACACCAGTTCTTTTGTGTTGGTTGAGTTTTAGGTATTTCTTTTTCTATTCAATTATTTTCAACAGGTCTGTTTCCTTTTTATAAAGTTCATATTATGTAAGTATTATACAGTTTGTTAAAATTCATTTGAAAGATTGTGTATTTGGATGTTCAATACATTTACAGCTAATTTCTGATTCAGTTAGATTTAACTCTACTATTGACACAATAACTTTTAATTTTCCATTTTGTTTTGTGTCCTTTCTTTCTTGCCTCCCTTTGTGTATATTAAAACTTTCTGGAGTCTCATTTTGTTTTCCTTACCGTGTCCCTAGCTACACCTTGTTTTATGTTATTTTTAGTTGCTCCAGAGCTAACAATATGCCTCTTTATCTTTTAGGTGTCTATTTTTTGATCAGCTCTTTAAACTTTACACTTCACACTTGACATATCAGCCTTTTCACTTCTCAAATTACATTGTTTTCCACTTCCAGTTTCTATATTCTGCTTCCCACTTTCTACTTTACAAATGTAATTAGTTTAACTCTTTGTATTTTCAGGCTCCAGATCCTTTGTGTAACTGTTAAATTTTTTTTTAAGTTTCATAAATATTACATTTTTTGCGTTAAGTAGCTGATTTTGTATTAGGAAAGTTTCTGAATAAATATACTCTATTGTAATTTCCCATTGATTAGTTTGGATGTTTCTTGTTCATTCCTATAGAAGTGATTTTCCATCTGGCGCCATTTGCCTTCAACCTGAAGGACATCTTTTAGGATTTATTTTATTTTGTTATAGGAGCTTGCAGTGAACAATCTCAGCTTATGTTATTTGAATATTTGTTCATACTTATAAGATGTTTAACCTTGATTTGTATGATTTTGATTGTATATTTTCTTTTTTAATTTAGCTGTGAAATATTTCATTCCATTGCCTCCTCATGGGAACTCAGTTGTCATTGTTATACTTGTTTTCTGGCAGACAAGGTTTCTTTAGACTCTAATTGCTTTAAATTTTTTTCTTCAAACTTGGTGTCCAACTATATAACTCCAGTGGACTTGGCTTTGGTTCTTTTTTAAATATTTATTCTGATTGGCTATGTAAATCAGTAAGATTCATCAAATTTTGAAAGTTATGGGCTACTATTTCTTGAAAATATTTTCTAGCTTTGTTATTATTCTGCTTTCCAATTGCACGTAGGATAGACAATTTAATATTGTCCTATAGATTATTGAAGCACTGTTAATGGTCTATGACAATAAAGTAAGAGACAGGAGACACAGAATAGAATGTTCTAGTGTGGGAGCTCAGCAGACCACTGCCTGTTCTTGGGCTCCAAGAGTGGCCCTGAGTCTGTGCTCCACTCAGATTTTATTAAAACTCTTTGCCCAGGTGGTAAGCTGAGGAAGGGATCAAAGACACCAGCAGTTTTGATTGAACTATCAGCTCCTACTGTTATTATTATTAACTTTAAGGATTTGAGCAGTTTTGAGGAATCTGAAACTTGAGCCTTGAGTGTGGGAAGCCTCCAGTCTGAAGTCACACACACAGATTCCTAGGGAGGTGTTAAGCTCCACTAGTTCACTATGGAGTAAATCACCATTGGTGTTAATCTCCTCTGAGGAATCAGTGAGAGAGAAGCATTTTCCTCTCATCACCACTACAGAAGTATTTCTTCTGCAATAGGGATGTTAAGCTTTCCTGCCTATATCTCAGGGCTTTAGCTATTCCCTTGGTCTCTGCCTCAGCCAAATACAAATCTCCACAATGGGTATCTGGTTTGTCTATTTAATGGGCAGGAAATGACCTAAAAGATGTATCTATTCTAGGTCTTGTCACTATGACCATTACCTTCTTCAGAGTGTTCACAGACTCAGAGTATTGGTGTAAGCTGTATCCCCAATAGGTCAGAATTTCAGGAAAGGCTGGCTGAAAACTCATTCAGATAAGAAATTTAGCAATGGCTGCCTTAAAGGTAATACTAACTGACTTTTCTTTGTTCTGACTCCTTCAGCTTACTTTTTAATTTTCCCTTTTTCTGGGGCTGCCCATGAAATGGAGTTTTCAGTCCACATTTAATTTTCCCTTTTTTGGTCCCCATTTAACTTTCCCTTTTTCTGGGGGTGCTGCCATGAATGGGGTTTTCAGTCCCCATTTTGCCTGCACTGAAATTTACCTTTGATAATTGATATGTTCCCTATTTCTTTGATTTTTCTATTGCCACTTCACTCTGTTGTTAAGCCCATTCAATGAATTTCTTATTACAAATATTGTACATTTTATTTATATATTTTCCTATTTATTCTTTCTTATAACTCCTTTGCAGAAATTTTATCTTTTCACTTATTAAGAATATATTTTTATTTTGACATGTTTGTTATTTCAATGTCTGTAGCTTCTTTTTAATTTTCTTGATTATGAATAATAATTTTATTCTTATTCATATGTCTATTGGTTTTGATGTGATACTGGACATTTTGAGTAATATATCGTAGAGGTTTTGAGTTTTGTTATTTTCCCTGAACCATTTTAACTCTGAGTATAGCAGGCAGTCCAAACACTGAATCATCATTTTAAACTTGTGCAATTTTGTTCTTATTATTTGTTTCCCAAGCTCCCCTGCCTTTTCAGGACTCAATTCCTTCGTGAATTTTGTTGGAGTTTGGTTTTAGGTCTTGTTAAAAGACCTAAAGCCTGGGTTACGTATTTATACATCCTCAGCTCAGTGGGATAATTATGCTCCCCTTGGCTTCCATTTCTCTGTGTCACATTCTGGAAATTGTCTCTGGTCATGAAATTTTGATCTTGAGGCTCACCTCATTCGTATCTATTCTTTCACTTGATCACACTCTCATACTGCCAGTTGTCCATTTTCACAAGACTCTCATGTCAGAATCTTTGGGTAATATTATGATTGATTAGGGTAGATACACTCATTTTCCCTTCCTAACTAAAGCAGAATTATGTTCAATTTTTATACTTTTTTTTTTACCCCAGGACATAAATTACTACTATTTTCAGCAATTATGATTTGTGCCAATGGTATTCTGACATAGCTCAATATTAAGTGAACCAACTATGATTATATTAATAACTGCTATTGTTATCAGTTCTATGTCATGACACATGGGAAATCACAGTGAGAAGGAAAATACGGCTTAGCATCCTGGTAAAGATTATGTTTTTCTAAGTTAAGGGACTGAAAATAGCCTACTCTAGCTTCTTAAAACTATACCAAACCTTAGAAGAGAGAAAGAAAATTGGATTAAAGGCAATTAACTGGTGGTACCTGCTGGAGAGCAGCATTGAGGAAGTCACTAAGGAAAGATCCAGAATTAGGAGCAGAGTTCTTGACTCATTACGTGTGCAGGTACAAAGGAGAGGGTTGGTACACAGGACATTACGTAACTTTTCATTGTTCTTATTTGTAAATAATGGAATCAAAATTATCAGTCTTTTTTTTTTTTTTGAGACAGAGCCTTAAGCTGTCCCCCTGGGTAGAGTGCCATGGCATTACAACTCACAGCAACCTCCAACTCCTGGGCTCAAGCGAGTCTCTGCCTCCGCCTCCCAAGTAGCTGGGACCACAGGCGCCCACCACAACGCCCGGCTATTTTTTGGTTGCAGCCGTCATTGTTGTTTGGCGGGTCCGGGCTGCGGATTCAAACCCACCACCTTAGGTGTATGTGGCTGGCGCCATAGCCAGTTGAGCTATAGGCGCTGAGCCAAAATTATCAGTCTTGTAAATAATACTTTGGACATATCAGTAGCAGAAAAATGCACATCATTTTATTAAAAGATATTGTGGACCAATTTTAGGGTGCGTAATTCTGTCCATAATTATATAAGATAAATCTTAAAAGACTGAAAGAATGATCATTCTTAGGAATTTAAAAAGGCATATGAATCAACGTTAAACATGAGTGGACACCAAGATTTTTTGGTTTCAGCCAAATACTTGTCACTGTACAGCCAAGTCCACATACATTGCCAGAATCATTTGTTGCTTCTTCTGAATGAATCCTGATAATGTGAATTTACCTTGTAACTTACTGATCTTTGAACACATATAATAATTGGGAATATGTGCAAATCCTATGTGCTTCATCAAATGATAGCAAAGATTAGGAAATAGTTTATAGTTTATGTAATTTTCTATGATATTTGCTTATTCATGAGGCCAGCATACCAATAAGTGTAAGAATATATAATAAGAATATGTCATATTTGTACAGCTCTATGTCATTTAAAATATACTGTTACATACTAACATATTTTACTTCATTTCAGCCCCGGAAGAAAGTTGGTCAAGAATAATCACTCTCCTTCTAGAGCTTAGAGGAAAGATAACGTGATTTGCACCAGGTCTCCTAGCTGATACCATTCATAGTTAAGATTTTTGAAAACAAATGCATTGTCCTATCCTCTCTGCAGCATTGCCTTTTTACTGTAGCAAACATTTCTTGGATAGGCACAGGAGATAGTCCCTGTGCTGGTCAGGTTTACATGCTATCTAACTTTATTTTAGCAGGTAAAAGCTTCCATTTCTTTCTGTGTATTCAAATATCTACTTTAATGGCACATTTATGGCCCTCCCTTGGTATATTGCAGAGGAGAACGCCTACAGCCTTGCATTTGTTGGATACAGTATCTAAAAAGTGCTCTGGCTAAAAGGCTCAATATAAATGCAAAATATTATTGGTGTTATTATTGTATAAATATTCAATGGTTAATATACCTTTAAATATCCTTTTCTTCTCTCATGGGGCAGCTATTATTCATAGTCTATGAGATAGTTAAGTAGCAGCTGTTTTCCTTGGTTTCCTATTGCAGAGGAAAGCCTTGTGCATCCAAATAATTGTGGCATCTTAGGAAATGCAATTCTGGTTAAATAACAAGATAAAAAAAGAGATTCTATTAATTATTATTCAACAGTTGGAATTCTGTGATGGTGTGATCTGAGGGAGAATTTAATATATGATTTTTTTGTTAGTTTATAATTTAAAAAGTAAAGACTACAGTCATAGTTTAGGCAGACATTTTTACCCTATACAAAAAGATAAGTGTATCCCCAATCTGCTATATACTTTCTAGCATTTCAAAGGCAAAATATAAAAAGTTTTTCTTATTAGCTAAATTAAATTACCAAGGCTGCAATTCGAAAGAAACATATGTTATTGCTATTACAATGTAACTTGAAAGTGATAAAATGCATTTTCTCTTAAACTCTTATAAAGCAGATAGACCTGTTGCTGTTTTCTTCCATTAGTAAACCTTGATAGTGGCATCCTGAGATTTCACAACCTAGTTTAACTCTCCATATTAATATAGCCAGTTATTTGAGAGAAGGGAGATAGAAAGTTTGGGGGGCGTGGATATCTTCATTAAAATATCATCTTTGTTATTTTCCACCAGCATGTCCTGAGTCAAGTTATTTAATCTCTCTTAGCCTATTTCATTATTTGTATTAAAGGAAAAAATAGGATTAGTATTCAATGGTTTAAATGTGTATTAAAATACACAATATATGCAACGTGCCTCCAATCTAACAGGTACTAACATTAGATAACATATACTGTTTGCTACTGCTGATTAGTTTGTGACCTTTGGGACACAAGAAATAAGATTATTTTTCTGTTTCAATTTCCTTAACTATTCAATAAAAGTTGAAGTGTCACCTGCCCCTTTTTTACCTTGAAATAATGAAATGTACAAACAGTAGTTGCTGGTTTGGGGCCCAAACACTTATGCTTAATTCACCTGAGAATTTACAACCATGATACTAAAAAAATAGAAAGTAGAACAATTATTACTCTCTGTAGGAAGGTGCTGGAATACATTTTATACATCAATATGCTCCATTATCTTTATCTTGTATTTGTAAGTAGCTTTTCATCTATGCAAACCATACACTAGAGTTCTGAGGCACTTACCAGCACACATGTGGACACACATAGGCACATTCTATATGCTCGTTTTCTTGGTTTTCAAAGCAACTACTACTTGGGAAAACTGATGAATACAGACATTATTTTAATGTCTATTGTAAAAAAAAGTTTCTGCTAGCTACAAGTTAACAAATGGCAAGTAAAATGGTTTCAGTCAGCTGCATCACAAATTTGTCATATATTTTCTTGTTGTCTCACGTTCTCAGTCAGTGAGGGGTTATCTAGAGAACAGGGGGAAAAAAGAATGCAGCCTAGAGTCACAAATACCTCTTCATGACAAATATGGGAAATCCATGTGTTTGCCAAAAGCTACTTCTACTTTGGGCGGGCAGCAATTTGAACTTAGGCTTGTTTTGTTTTTCTTTATATATATAAACTTTTTCATATGTGACAGGTTATTTTAAGAAGAGTTTAATTAGGTGATTGTAGTTATTTATCTTTCAAAAGCACTTATTTATATATTATTTGGACATATTTCCATATGGTTAAAAATATACCAAATGAAAAAAAATTGACACTTTTACATTATAATTTTGGATACGTTTTGAAGAAAAAAATTTTAAAGTGCTATCTTCAATTAAATTGTATTTCTTTATAGGAATATGTTTTATAGCCGTATTGGCAACCAAATCATTCTTATTTTCTCCCTGTATGTGATAATATTTGAATGCTTTCTGTAGGAGACGCCAACATCTGAGCAAGATGATCTGCAGCTGAGGCGTGGACCTTGGGCCATTCCTCCACAGGAGTTCCTTGTGGGAGGAGCCCATGCCCTCAGCAAGCAGTCATTGTTAATTTCTCCCCTCACCTTTGTTGTTCCGGCTCAATAAAAGACTGGTGCGGAGGTTACTCGGGGATACCTGGAAAGTAAGGGCTAGCTCACCTTCCACAAGCTTGTACTTCTAATCCTCCTCTCACCTGGTTCCTTCCTGTGCTAACTGAGACCAGGGCCATAGGAGGCCAACAAGTCACGACAGCTTTCAATATGTAATTTTTATTATTTGTAAAAATGCAGTTATTTATTTTATTTTATTTTATTTTATTTTATTTTATTTTAAAACAGCACCCTCAAGCTGTCTCCCCTGGGTAGAGTGCCATGGCATCTCAGCTCACAGCAACCTCCAACTCCTGGGCTCAAGCAAGTCTCCTGCCTCCGCCTCCCAAGTAGCTGGGACCACAGGTGCCCGCCACAATGCCTGGCTACTTTTTGGTTGCAGCTGTCATTGTTGTTTGGCGGGCCCAGGCTGGATTCGAACCCGCCACCTTGGGTGTATGTGGCTGGCGCCTTAGCCACTTGAGCCACAGGCGCCAAGCCTGTAAAAACACATTTAAAGAATGAACTATGTCTCTCTATAATATGTCCCATTTTGTGCACTAAGACTGAAAACTATTCAGTGAAAATTAACTATTGTCTGTTTGTCACCTGATATTGGTCTGATTAACTGTTATGAGCTACTTGTGATTATACACTTATATCTGGTATTGTATAGATCTTGATAGTATAGACAGTTATAAGGATGATCTAAACATATTTATAAATGTAACATTCCATATATATAAGTTTTACATTAGTATTCATCTTTAAAACATTTTAATTGATGAAATAATATGCCACCTATTTTAAGAAAGATATAGATGTACCTTTTAAAAATTTAAATCCTTGCTTACTTTTCTGTTTCAATCTGACTTTCCCCCACAGAAGAGCTATGTGTGTGTAAATATACACATATTTTGAACATTAATAAGATAATATGGTTTATTCTATGAATTTGTGTTTCTGCTAAAATATTGCAGACTTATTGCAGAAGACACTAACAAATGGAAAAACACCATGCTCTTGGCTGGGAAGAATCAACATTGTCAAACTCTCTTTCTACACAAAGTCATCAACAGATTCAATGCAATGCCCATTAAAATACCAACATCAATAAATGATATTTGGAGGGCATCAATGTGACAAAGGATTGATAACTAGGATCTACAGAGAACTCAAATAATCAACAGAAGAAGAGTAGACAGTCCCATCTATCTCTGGGCAAGAGACAGGAACAGAACCTTCTCTGGCAAAGATAGATGAATGGCTAACACACATTTGAAAAAATTCTCATTGTTCTTGATCATCAGAGAAGTGCAAATCAAAACCACCCTGAGATATTACCTATACCCAGTGAGAATGGCCATGCAGATGCTGGCATGGATATGGAGAGAAGGGAACACTTTTACACTGCTGGTGGAACTGCAAACTAATACAACCTTTTTGGAAGGAAGTATAGAGAGTCCTCAAAGAACTCAAATTAGACCTCCAATTGATCCTGCAATCCCATTACTAGGCATCTACCCAGAAGAAAAAAATATCCTTCTATCATAAGGACATTTGCACTTGACTGTTTATTGCAGCTCAATTTACAATCACCAAAATGTGGATACAATCTAAATGCCCACCAACCCAGGAATGGATTAATAAGCTGTGGTATCTGTATTGCCTGGAATAGCATTCACCCATTAAAAAGATGGATATTTTTCATCTTTTGCATTAACCTGGATAAAGGTAGAACACATTCTTCTTATTCTCCATCACAAGAATGGAGAATAATCCAATGTATTCAATTTAATATGAAGGCAGTAGATGATCAAGTGGGGGTTAGAGGAAGGAGGAAGCAGGACAGGGAAGAGGGTAGAGTCTTGGGGTACCTGGTGTACAACACACCTCTTGGGGCTGGGACACAAATGCAATCAATGAAACTTAAGTCTTGTACCTTGAATGAATCCCAAACGATAACAAAAATTTAGATTTATTTCATTCATTGTAATAGTTGAATTACATGGCTCGGCACCTGTGGCTCAAGCAGCTAAGGCGCCAGCCACATACACCTAAGGTGGCGGGTTCGAATCCCCAGCCTGGGCCCTCCAAACAACAATGATGGCTGCAACCAAAAAATGGCCAGGCATTGTGGCAGGCACCTGTAGTCCCAGCTACTTTGGAGGCTGAGGCAGGGGACTCGCTTGAGCCCAAGAGTTGGAGGTTGCTGTGAGCATGATGCCATGGCACTCTACCCAGGGAGATAGCTTGAGGCTCTGTCTCAAAAAAAAAAAAAATAGTTGAATTACATTTCATATATATATAGCTCATATCGCTGGTAGTTCTGTTTTCTCTCATTTGCTCTTGCAAAAATGCTGCACTGTTTAAATGGCTATTTTTATACGTGTATAAATCTTTGCATTCTAAAAATTGTTGGGTTTTGCCACATGCTCTTCAGAGGAATTATAGCAATTTTAGATATTTTATCAGACAATGATTTTTTAATCTTATAGTTGAAAATTGTATTTCATTGTTGCTTTAGTTTAACTTGACTTGATTATTACTTAGTCTTGGTATGTTTGCTTATGTTAGCCGTTTTCGTTTACTTTTAATGTCTTTCTTACATGTCATGTTTTAATTCCTACTGAAATCTTTGTTTTGATTAATCACAGCAGTACTTTACATATTCTTAATATTAATTTGACAACCATATTCATCAAAATCATTTTCTTCTATTCCTCATTTAATTTCATTAATAATATCCTTTGCCATATGGAAGCTGCATTCCCTATAGTTAAAAATATCTGTCAATTACTTTATTTAACTTTTTTCCCTTTGCTGTCATGCTTAGAAAGTCTTTTCTCCAAATTTTTATTGGCAATTTTCTATATTTATTGAATTATTTAAAAATGTTGTTATAAAATATTTAGTATATTAATTTTAGTACTTAAGGTTTAGACTCTTAAGATTAATTTAATTTAATAACAAATTACATTTTCTTGTACCCTAAAGAAATAACATATTTGAAGTTAAAATTCCTAAACTACTCTAACTCAGTTTTGATATAATTATATCATAGTTGTGTTTTGTTAATTTTAACTATATCTATTACTAAAGTAGAATCCAGCAACCACATTTATGTTCTGATATGTCGGTAAAAATGAAATACTTCTAGAAGTATTTGTTGAGTACCCACCATAAGCATATTAAGATTCTCCAAAGAAGAATCTTAATATGTATGTGTGTGTACTGTATCAATGTAAAACATTTTGCTCATCCAATTATGGAGACTAATAGACATCAAGATGCAGGGTGAATTGGCAAACTGGACACTCAGGAAAGCTGATGGGAAAACACCAGTCCAAGTTGGCAAACTTGAGGCAAATAGAGCCAATGCTTTAGCACGAAGGAGGAAAAAAGCAAATGTTCCAGTTAAAGGGCAGCCAGCAAGAGAAATCCTCTCTTGCTCTGAGGAGGGTCAGCCTTTCAGGTCTGTTCAGACTTTTCTGAATTAATTGGATGAATTTCACCTACATTAGGGAAAGCAGTCTGAGTCTGAGTCAGTTTTACTCAGTCTACCAAATCAGATGTTAATCTCATCCAAAAACACCATCACAGAAACACTCAGAAGAATGCTTGCTCTAATAGACATCTTGTGACCGAGTCACATCAATATATAAAATTTTAACCATAACGGTAAGCCAGGTATCCTTCCTGATGACAGTAACAGAGCAGAGAAGAAAAGTTCTACTACCCAGGAACCTTAGATGATAGCCTGTAAAGTGTAGGTGTGAGTGTATGTAGGTATGAGAGTGTGTGTGTGTGTTCATGGGGGATAAATATATAATCAGAACACAAATAGCCCACACAACTCTCTCTCTCTTTTAGATAAAGCAGAAACATTTCAACATAAAACAGTTCTACTTCATCTGGATATACCTGATATTAAAATTGGCAAAAATATATTATTATGAAGGGAAATTACAAACATACTTCCCTTATAAATGAGGATGCAATATCCTAAACAACATAACAGATTGAGTTAAAAATTATTGTTCAAATAATGTATGGTGGTTAAAATTAAAAGTATTAAAAGTATTGAAGTATTTCTTCTTTTTCTATTGTCTATAAGATTTGGCATGATCTGTTTTTTGAAATTATCTTCTGTTCTTTATAAAAATAAATATTCTCTATTTTTTGTGACTTTGAAAAAAAATAAAATAACATTTCAACAAAGATATGAGTAAATTAAGTTTAGAGAGTGAGTTATGAGATTGCCCGTGGCAACACAAATGTTGATATGCAAACAGAAAGTTTAAATGCCCTGGGTTTGGAAGAATGATATTTGAAATAACCCTGGAGAAACCAGTTTGGGGGAGGCAGATGAAGGCACTATTCCCCCAGTAACTTTACTCACATATTCTTCTGGTAATTGTCAATAGTTTATTAATTAAAGTAAGAAGATTAGTTTGCTTAGTTTGTATTGCCTTATGTCTTAAATTATTTTTTCTACAATTTATAGAAATCAAATTCATAGAATGATTTGATAATACAAAATATTTGATAATTATATATTTATCCTCCTTTTTTAAGTAATGAATTTTATAACATATAACCTAGGCATATTCTCTCATGTACTTCAAATCATCTTTTGATAGCTTATAATACTTATCATAATATAAGTGCTACCAAAATAGTCATTGTATCATATTGTTGATGGAATAAAGACAAGAAAAAGACTGTAAATATGTTCATTGTAGATGCAACCACTCATTTTTTTCCTGAATATTTTCTATCTGTAGTCAGTTGAATCCAAGGATATAGATAGATCTCATGGCTGCAGAGGGATGATTGTCTTGTATTTGAATTTCTTCACTCAAATTAATGAAGGTTTACTATTAGAGACTGCAGTTATTTAACTATCAAAGATTTATTTTTTTACTGCTCACACTGGTATTTTATTAGCTAGCATGCTCTCATTCACATCTCTGGCTATTTTAAAAAGAATGTAGATCATTCATAGTTTGCATATCATGTAAAAAATTAAATTATGAATCTTAATAATCTTGTGTAAGACTCCTCTTATGTTATTACTTAGAAACATGACCTCTAGAAATCTGGAATGACCTAGTTAAACCCATAAAGTGTGTTATTGGTAGAATCATGAGTCCCAGGGCATTGCTTACAATACTACATTAAATAGCTGGGAAGGCTATGAAATCACCCTTAACAGTGTATTAGTTAAAGATTTACCCTATAATAGACTCTTAAAAGAATTAAACAGTTTAATAAAATTGTTATGTTTCTAATATCAGTATGTTAAATAAAAAGGTGTGCACTTTTTTTTTTTTTGAGATAGAGTTTCACTTGGACATCTCAGTAGAGTGGGTGGGGTCATAGCTCACAGCAACCTCAAACTCTTGGGCTCAAGCAATCCTCTTGCCTCAGTCTCTGAGTAGCTGGGATCACAGGTGCCTGCCACAATACCCAGCTGTTTTAGAGACGGGGTCCTGCTCTTGCTCAAACTGGTCTTGAACTCCTAAGCTCAAACAGTCCACCTGCCTATGCCTCCAGAGTGCTAGCAATATAGGTATGAGCCACCATGCCTTGCCTAAGTATATGTGCTTTAAAACAGGATGATAAAGTGCAGAGAGGGTGTATTATATATAAATAATAAGTGAGTATTTCCATTTTTACCAATACAGAATATGAACAATTTGAGGATTATGTCTCCTCGAGAATAATAGGCTGGAAGCGAAATATTCAGAGAACAGAATTGATTATTTAAAGTTTAGTCATACTTAAATTATACAAAGAACTGAATCCTGGATGTTAAAATGAGTGAGAAGATGTGTCAGGAAACCTTTAGAGGCTTTGTGTTCCTTATGGAGTCACTGTTTTTCTTTCTTCTTGCCCATAGCAAGAGCCCTGGTTTATATGAATACTAAAGATATAATACCTCTGTGAATAGAGCAAATTTAAAAAATGTATCCCTCATAGTTAGAGAGAACAGCAGATTTAGACTGCATGTAGTATCATTTAAGGTATATGATTAATCTGTTCCCACATAATTTAAAAGTGTAGACATCAAATGGCCTTTTGGCTATGCCTTTCCATAGGTAGGTTTACTTCTTACCTTTTGCTTATATCAAAAGTGTGCCATCATTAATTTTGATGATACATTATTGTTACATATGTATATATTCAGAAAATCAATAATACCTAACTAACATTGTGAACTTTTGCTATATGCTCTGCCTATGGCTCATTATTTGACATATATTGCCATATTCAATGACCCCAACAAAATTATGAAGAAAGTACTATTGCTAATATCAATTTACAAAGAGCAAGAGTAAGGCTTTATAGAGAACCAAATAACTTCTCTCAGGCCAATAATGTAGAGGGTACTGGAACCAAGCCTTGACTGCATACTGACTAAATCAAAAAGCCAAACTTTAAATCATTATGCTATGTTAAGGGAATATATTGATAATTTAGTTAAATAATTTTTCACAAATCAGTGACATTTCCACATAAAACACATACCTAATAAATTAACTATATCTATAAGAATTAGTTTGGGCTGTGTACAAGAGTAAGCCCAAAATAATGGTGGCTAAAACACTTTTTCCTGTTGTCTAAGGCCAGCTATAGACCTTGCAGGAATGGTGTGTTATTTTGATTATTCAGAATCAAGTGATTCCTGTCTTTTCCATTATGATTCCTGGGTTGTGATGTTTGCTCTTGCTGCCCATAATGGTGGATGTCAGTCACAACTTCCACCTTCTGAGAAATTGAGTGAAAAACAATGCACATCAGGTTTCCTCTTGACTTTCTGTCCTAGAAGTTGTAACATCACATTCCCACATATCTCATTGGTCACAGATTAATCAATGTCTACATCTATCTAAAAGGAAGGCAGGAAAAGGTGGTCTTTATTTTAACTGGGTGTAAAACTGGGGAAAAGTAAAGGTTTTGTTACTGTAGAACAGTGGTTCTCAACCTTCCTAATACCGCGGCCTTTTAATACAGTTCCTCATGTTCTGGTGACCCCCCAACCATAAAATTATATTCGTCGCTACTTAATCACTGTAATTTTGCTACTGTTATGAATTGTAATGTAAATATCTGATATGCAGAAGATCCCCAAAGGGGTCACGACCCACAGGTTGAGAACCGCTGCTCTAGAAAAAGGAAACAATATATTAGGGAACAAAATATCTAGCTTTAAATCACACGGATGAACACAGATGAATAGAGAAACAAACAAAAACAATTGAAAAGGTCTATTTGCTACTATTTATACAGAAAGAAAACATTATATTTACTGTATAAAAATAATGAGAGAAATTACAAACCAGAATTTCAAGTTTCAAACAAAGAAAATACCACTTATTTTTATTTTTGTAAAATAGATAGCAGGCATAATTACTTCCTTGTTCCTAGAAAGGAAAAATTAAAAAGAAATTGAATTAGACAGTGAATACAATAAAGAAAGGAGATTTCCTAAAATGTAAACTAATTGTGGTCACAACCCCAAACCAAGGGTTTAGGGCACAAGATAGTCATCAGAGTTCAGCATTTCAGGGGGGAAGGAAAAGGAATCAGAGTTGAATAGAGAGAAGTCAAGCTACTATGCAAATTTGTCAAAGCTCTGGCCAGTGATGTGGCAAGTATTGCCTGACAGAGTTGCCTGGTATTGGTCTGAATTGGCCAGACCTTTCCAACTCACCTTTCTCAGTCTCTAAATGTGGGGAGCCTGAGAGACTTGTGACTCAGGCAAAGTCACTCTTACAGTGAGGTGCTGATTAACAAATATGTATTGTAATATATACATACATTTTTAATAATACATTTGAACATCAACTACTAGTGGTAACTCTAAGTCAATACTATTTTAAATAATTATAATGCCATCAATTGTTCAATTTAATAGTCATATAAGATTTATATGGTAATTAACAGAAGTAGTTTCCAACTTTTATAGATGAAAAAGAATCTAAAGCCCTGGAAAATTAAATAATTTGACTAAGAATAGATATCTAGTCAAGATTTTATTAAGTGTCAATTGAAATATTCTTTTAATTACCCAATGAAAAGTCTCCTTTTGCAAAAGGCTTATATTTTAAAGTTTTTTATTGGAAATTGTACTGTACTAAACATCAACAATTTTAACTAAAAATAACTATTTTATTGTGCATCATGATTTGTGTGAATATCATTATAAACTACAAAAATTAGAACAAATTGCTTAAGAGAGTGTGTTTTTCTGATTCAGACATATGTAAGATTAAATTTCAGTTTTAACATGGGCAAGTATAAAGAGGTCAAGGTCTAAAAAAGGAAACAAAATGTTTCATGAGTTGTCTCTTTAAAACTCCCATGCTTTGCATTTCTCTGATGATTAAAGACAAGGAGCATTTTTTCATGTTTGTTGACCATCTGTTTGTCTTCTCCAGGGAAGTTTCTGTTCAAGTCTCTTGCAAATTAAAACCACTCTGAGACAACACCTAACTCCAGTAAGTTTAACCCACATCACAAAGTCCCAAAACTGCAGATGCTGGATGGATGTGGGGAGAAGAGAACACTTCTACACTGCCAGTGGGATTGCAAATTAATTCAACATTTTTGAATAGAAGTATGGAATATCCTCAAAGTTGGCCTTACATTTGATCCCATAACCATTACTAAGTATCTACCAAGAATAATAAAAGTCATTTTACCACAAATATATTTGCACAAGAATTTTTATTGCGGTTCAATTCATAGTTGCCATCAACCCATGAATGGATCAACAAAGTGTGGTATACGTATACCACAGAATACTATATAGCTATAAGAAAAGAGGAAGACTTAACACAGTTTATATTTACCTTGATGGAGTTGAAACACATTCTTCTTAGTAAAGTGTCACAAGAATGGAAAAATAAATATCCTCTGTACTCAATGCTAATATGAAACCAATATATA
>CAUYTI010133557.1:0-11988 GCA_963575145.1 Galago senegalensis
GGCTGCATAATATTCCATGGTGTGCATATATCACAGTTATTGATCTATTCATGTGTTGTTGGCACTTGGGCTTTTTCCATAACTTAGCAATTATGAATTGGGCTGCAATAAATATTCTGGTACATATATCTTTGTTATAATGTGATTTTTGGTCTTTTGGATATATACCTAGTAGAGGAATTGAAGGATTGAATGGCAGGTCTATTTTTAGATCCCTAAGTGATCTTCAAACTTCTTTCCAAAAGGAATGTATTAGTTTGCATTCCCACCAGGGGAGAAGTGCTCCCTTTTCTCCATATCTATGCCAACATCTCTGGTTTGGGGATTTTGTGATGTGGGCTAATCTTACTGAGGTTAGATGGTATCTCAAAGTGGTTTTGATTTGCATTTCTCTGATGACTAAGGATGATGAGCATTTTTTCATATATCTGTAGGCCTGGCACCTGTCTTCTTCAGATAAATTTTTCTTTAAGTCCCTTGCCCACCCTGTGATGGGATCACTTGTTCTTTTCTTGCTAATAATTTTGAGTTCTCTGTGGATCCTGGTTATTAAACCTTTGTCAGAGACATAACCTGCAAATATCTTCTCCAATTCTGAGGCCTGTCTGCCTGCTTTACTTACTGTGTTTTTGGCTTACAGAAGCTTTTTAGTTTGATCAGACCCCAGTAATGTATTTTTGGTGTTGCTTCAATTGCCTGGGGGGGGGGTGTGTCCTCATCATAAAATATTTGCCCAGGTCGATTTCTTTAAGTGTTTCCCCTATACTTTCTTCTAGTATTTTTATAGTTTCGTGTCTTAATTTTAAATCTTTAATCCAGTAAGAGTCTATCTTATTTAATGGTGAGAAGTGTGGGTCCAGTTTCAGTCTTCTATAGGTTGCCAGCCAGTTCACCCTGCACCATTTGTTAAATAGGGAATTTTCCGCTACTGATTGTTTTTAATTGCCTTATTGAAGATCAAATAATGGTAAGTAGTTGGTTTCATCTGTTGGCTCTCTATTCTGTTCCATACATCAACCTCTCTGTTTTTGTGCCAGTACTATGCAATTTTGATCACTATTGATTTATAGTATAATTTGAGGTCTGGAAGCATGATCCCTCCTGCTTTGTTTTTATTTCTGAGTAATGTCTTGGCTATTTGAGGTTTTTTTATGACTCCATATAAACGAAGTATTATTTTTTTGAGATCTTCAAAGTATGACAGTGGAGCTTTAATAGGGATTGCATTAGTATTGTATATTGCTTTGGGTAATATGGACATTTTAACAATGTTGATTCTTCTCAGCCATGAGCATGGTATTTTTTCCATTTGTTAACATCTTCAGCTATTTCTTTTCTTAGAGTTTCATAATTCTCTTTATAGAGATCTTTCATGTCCTTTGTTAGGTAAACTCCCAAATATTTCCTTTGGCACTACTGTGAAAGGAATAGAGTCTTTGACTATTTTTCCAGCTTAACTATTGTTGGCATATATAAAGGGGGTTTAAAGCCAATTGTATCTGCAAATAAAATTGCAACATCTACTTTTTTCTGATTTCCATTTGCCTAAATTATAGATGACCATACCTTCTCCCTGAGTCTATATTTATCTTTTAAGGTAAGATGAGGTTCTTGTATGCAGCAGATATCTGGCCTGAGTTTTTGCATCCAGTCAGCCATTGTGTGCCTCTTTAGAGGACAATTTAAACCATTCACATTAATTGAGAATATTGACAAGCCTGGTAGAATTTTGGGTATAGAATTTTTTGAAAGTCCAGTGGACATTTTTAATCCTTTCACTACTATGAAAGTTGGAGTTTGATTAAAAATTTCTGAGTGAGTTTACTTTTGTGGTGGAGGATTGCACTCATCATTATGGAGGATAGGTCTGAGAATACCCTGGAGAGCTGATTTAGTTATGGCAAATTTCTTCAACATGTGTGTGTCATTAAAGTTTTTAATTTCCCCATCATAAATGAAACTCAGTTTAGCTGGATACAGGATCCTGGGTTGAAAGTTGTTTTATTTTAGGAGATTAAAAGTCAATGACCACCCTCTTCTAGGTTGAAAGGTTTCAGCAGAGAGATCTGCAGTCATTCTAATATTTTTCACCTTGTAGGTTATGGTTTTCTTATGTCTGACTTGCATAATTTTCTCCTTCATATTAACCTTGGAAAATTTAATTATAATGTGTCTCAGAGATGCCTTATTTGGGTTGAGTCATGATGGGGTTCTGAAACTCTCTGTTATCTGAATTTCAGAATTTCTTGATGTGTCTGGGAAATCCTCTTTGATTATTTCATGGAGCAGAGCATCTGGGCCTTTTGAAATCACCTCGTCACCTTCAGGAATTCATTTAAGGTGAATATTAGTTTTCTTCAAATTATCCCAGAGCTCTCTAAGAGAATGTTCCATTCTAGCTGTCCACTTTTCTTCCTCTTTGAGTGTTTAGGAGCATACAAAAGCTTTGTCTTCAATGCCAGAAATCCTTTCTTCTGCCTGTTCCATTCTGTTACTGAGGGGTTCTACTGTATTTCTCAGATCTTTGAGGGCTACAAGTTCTTGTCTCAATGTGTCAAAATCTGTGGTGATTTTGTTTTGAATTCAAGAATTCTCAAGACAACTTTTGAAATGCTCCTTGAATTTCTAATTCCAACTTTACCTCCATTATATTAATCTTATTTGTAATCCAAATTCTGAATTCAACTTCTGACATGTCAGCTATCTGTTTATGAATGGGGTCTCCTGGTATATCCTCCGTGTCTTTCCTTGGTGGAAGTGATCTACTCTGATTATTAACATTGCCAGAGTTTTTCCACTGATTCCACTCCGTGATTATTTTACACCATTGGCTAGATGAGCAGATAAGGTGAAGTTGTGTTGGGATTCCTGTAGTGGGGATTAACCAGCTCTTTGCCCAAGAGCTGGGACTGGTGTCTGTACCTTTTCCCCTAGAGCTTTGCAAAGGACCTGTACAGTGCTACAGCCTGAGACACTGGGGTATTGCTTGGTGTGGTAGGGCTAAGTGGCTCTGTCTTGTTTTCAGCTGGTCTCTGTCCACTCCCAGTGACTTAGTAACTCTGTGTTGAAGTCTCATATATGGAGAAATGCCAGAAACTAAGTCAGCCTGCCCCCCAGGGGCAAGAACTGGAAAAGGAAAATCAAACCTTTCCACAACCACACACCCAGGGTATCACTTTGGATAATTCATGGGTGATTGGCCCAGGTCAAAGGTTCCAAATCAATTGTCCCAGTCAGCACCCAGTCTCAAGTGGGAGAGTTCAAAAGGTCTCCACCAATTAGAAAGCAGGAGTCTGCTAGAAACTCAAGTATGACTCACTCCAGTGCTCCCTGGAGTCAGAAGGACCCACCCAGTAAATGAATTAGTCAAGAAAGGTTGATGTCTTCTTCCCCACCTTGCACCTCTGTTACACTTAGTCACTGGTAACCATGCAGGGCTGTGACCCAGTTCCCTCCAATGAGCAGATGCTCCAGGGGTTTATACCTGCCTGAGTCACAGGGAGATCTATGTCTCCTCATCCAGACCTCTGCACTCTGCCACGAGTTGGTAGGGAGAGCTGGAACCTGACAACCTCTGGTGCTTAATGGAAGCAGGGGTGGTGCAATCAGTTCCAGCCCCACCCTAGATTGATGTTGCTGCCACTTATATTCTGCGAGAATTAGTGATTTTGTCCTCTGCAGGCCAGGCTCTGTTTGAATTCACAGAAACTGTGGCTCAGCCCCTCCCTGTGCTGTTGCCATTGCATGGATTGTCACAGAGCTGGCCTCTCTGTCTCGCTGCACTCTGTGTTGGGATGGGCATGGTTAAAACTCACATTCAGCTCACAGTTTTTATCTACCTGGGCTGGTGTAGTTGCTCCACCTGCTTTTGTCTCAGCTATGAACCCTTGGGGGCCGGGTGCTTCTTAGGTTCACTAAAGCAGCATTTCTGACTCAATCCCACCCTGGGAGTATGCCATCTCTGTGCACCATTTTCTAATCTCTGTCCCCACTGTGCCCCGCCTAGGCAGGTACCTCCTCAGGCATACCCTTTACTCACAGAGCCTGCATTTCCATCCCAGATCTGTTCTGCCAGTGGCTGCCACCAGTTGCCAAGAGAGATGGGGAGTGTCTTTCCAAAATATGCCCAGGTGTGTGAGCCCTATTGTTCCCACCCCTGATGCTGCAACTCTGTGCTGTAGGGCACTGCCTCTTCCTCTTGGTCCACAGTCCTCTCCTTACCCTTATGTCACAAAATCAGCACAGACTTGTAATAGCCCATGCCCTGTCCACACCTCTCAAGAAAACTCCCCAGAATCTGGACTCCATGGGGACAGACTTCCAGACCTTAGGATGAGAGTGTAGGGGAGCACTGGGAGTTCAGAACTTCAGGTAAAGAATTTATACAGTTTTATGCCTAGTGAGAGAGTGCCACTAGTGTTAGTGGGTCCTCTCTAGGGAAGGATTTCCAGTTTTTAGAGGGTTTCTTCCATGGGATAAAATAGGATGGTATCAGAACTCTGGTCATTTGTTTGTAGAAAGTATACTGTGAGCTCTTCTCATGGGAGGGTACTTCCATCCCCTTGGCATGGATTTTGTTCCTATTGTTTGTTTCCTTGGGGTCACAGCTTGCCTCAGCAGGGTTGATGAGAGTTCTTCAACCTTCTCTCTTGGCTCAGCTCCAAACCATCAGCTTACTTGCTAAACTTCTGTCCTTTAACTCTCCTTCTGGATGGGAACCTCTGTGGAAAACTGGCTCCAGCCAGCCATCTTGCCTCCTTCCCACATGGTCAACTTTTTATTTGGACTTTAGAGAGAAGTCTAATGGAATTTTAGGGAGAAGAGACTTAGGGTTGTTTATATCAGTTGTAAGAGATACTGCATGAATCACCTATTGTGTAACAAACACTTCAAACTAATTGCCTTCAAGCAAAATCATTTATTCTCACCTGTGCACCTGCCAGTGACTAGGGGTGGGCCAATCCAGGTCTAACAGGCCTGATTCAAGTTGGATCCAGGTTTATTCTAGGTGTCTATCACCCTCCTTCCTTCAGTGGGCTGCCTGGGGCACATTCTTATTATGGTAATGGTAGGAGTGCAAGAAACCATACCCATGCAAGCAAGTACATTGCGATCTGTTGTAGTCATTTTTGCTAGCATTTATTGCATTGGCCAGAGCAATTCACATGGTTGAGTACTAGGTCAAAGCCTCCAGTAAGAGGATCTGTGAAGTTATTTGGCAAAGGGTATGAATGCAGGAAGAAGTAAAGAGGTAAGATCAATAATTTAATAATCCGCAGGGCCTAGGAAGATTTTCCTCCCAACATTTAGTTTTAATATTGTATTAATATATATTTTTTGAGACAAGGTCTTGCTCTTTTTCCCAAGCTAAAGTATAGTGGCATCATCATAGATCAATACTTGGCTCAAGCAATCCTTCTTCCTCAACTTCTGGGACTACAGGCACACACCACTAAGCCCAGCTAATTTTTATATTTGGTTTGAGATGGAGTCTCACTCTTGCTCAGTTGAGCTGGTCTCTAACTCCTGGCCTCAAGCAAGCCTCCTGTCTCAGCTTCTCAAAGTGCTATGATAATAGATATGAGCTCCCATACCTGGCCTAGGAAGATTTTTTGAATGCAGACAAGAAAAACAGCATGAAAGTGCTGAGAATGAAAGACATTAAGTTAAAGAGATTCTGTTTTGTTTGGAGAGGTTATCTCTGGGAACACAAAGTACAGGCTCTGAGGGTAACTCAAGAATTCTCCTAAATGAGACCTGACATTGAACGATGAGGATGGAAATACAGCCTTAATAAAAGTCAGAAATGACCTATTGTCTTGGGGCCCTATTTACCTCATACACTATTTTGCTAGGCTATGATCCTCAGAAGGCCAAGGATTATTTCTGCCTTTTTCTTTGCTATTTTTTCTGGAACTTAATTCATTCCTTGCCACATAATAGGTTTCCCATGGTTCTTTACTTAATTAATCAACAAATACATGACTGAATGAATGAAACATGGAAGCTATGTTTGAGGGAATTTTTAAGCTGTTGCTTTTTTCTGTGGCTTGTACAAAACTTCTATAATAATTGAGCAGTAGCAAGTCCGGGCTGCATCAGAGTCCACTGAAAGCATGGACTCAGAATGGAAGTCCAGTTTTAGTCCAGTTTTCACAATGCTGACCATTAACCAAGAATTAATGCCGTGTTTCATGTTCTGGGAACATTTTAAAAATAAAAAAGAATTAACTCTGAAGAGAATGTGTGGGGAAGGAGTGGCCTCAAATCTATCTAGAGAAGAGTTAAAAAGAGGAAATGGACAGCAAACAGTTTCCCAGATTGAAGAAAGAACCATCCTGGGACTTCCTTTTATAAACCAGATGGCAACCTCCAGCTGGCTGCCCTAGAGATACTAAAATTGGAAGTACTCAGGAGCTAAGCAGACCCACCCACTTGCAGGGCTGTGGGAGGCCCTGGATGCTAGGGTTTGTAATTATCTCCCAACTGAGTTTTTGTGTGGTAACATCGCTGGCAGAGTGAAAGCTACTGCAGCATTTTCTGCATTAATTTGAAATTGCCTCAAGTCATATTATTTTATGGATATAAAGATGTAATGCTGGTTAGATCAACATTTAAGCCCTGAGTTTTTTTTTTTTTTTTAATATTGGATGTGGTGGTGGTTGGTTAGAGGTGGAGTAGTTGCAAAAACAATTTCATTTGTACTTTCTCATATCGTTGGTGTTGATGTAACCTTATCTACCATTTTGGAGAAACTTTGATGATGATTATCAAAGTTTTAAATATGTATGGCCTTTGGCACCAAGAGGGGCTTTTTCATGAGGACTTTGTGGACCATGTTAAGGCATTTTGTCCATATCTAAGGAGCAAAGGGAAATTATTATAATGTTTTTAAAGTAAGAAGAGCTGGATGCTGAGTTTGGTGATCTGATCAGATTTCTTTCTTACTTTCTTTCTTTGAGAAAGTACCAATTGAGAGACAATTGTAAATATTTAGGTGGAAGAAGATGGTGCTTGATCTGAAGTAGTAGTGACAGCTTAGCAAAGTATCTCAAGAATGGAAGAAAAAGTATCCAATGTACTCAGCCCTACTATGAAACTAATTTAGAGCTTTCATAGGAAAGCTATAACCCAATTATAGCCCAAGAATATGGGGGAAGGGGAGAGGGAGGAGAAGGGAGGGGAGAGGATGGGTAGAGGGAGGGTGATTGGTGGGATCACGCCTATGGTTTATCTTTTAAGGGTACATGTGAATCTTTCTAAATGACGAATATAAATGTCTTAACACAGTAACTAAGAAAATAACATGAAGGCTATGTTAACCAGTTTGATGAGAATATTTCAAATTGTATATAAAAATAGCACACTGTATTCCATGACAGTATCAATGTACACAGCTATGATCTAATAAAAAAATAAAATTACATAACTCATCTAAAAAAAAGAAGTGGAAAGGAGGGGTGCATTTGAGTGAATCATAGGGGCAAATTTAGTAGGAGTTGGTAAATGTTTGAATTTGGGGAGATATTAAGAGAGAAAGGTGTGTCAAGGAGGACAGCCCAGTTTTTATCTGGATGGTTGATGGTTCTTTTCATTCATGTGGGTTTGCTTTGGACTGAGAAATAATATGCAGACATTAATAAGGATATGGTAGATCAATCTTTCAAATTTTTTAGACATGGGCCCATGTCCATAATACGTTCTTGAGTAAAAAATTAGATTATAGAATAGTATAAATAATAATTTATTATATGTTAACATCTATTTATCAGTTTTTATATCCTTTGAAATCGTTTGCAATATAGGCACCAACTTAACAGTGTTCATCTCTAGAGTGTAGGTGAAATTATAGGGACTTTTACTTTCTCCTTAACATACTTTTATGTTAGTTGGTGTTTCTGTAACAAACATCTTATAATTTGATAATATTCTAGTAGCTGACCAAAAGGAAGTTTAACAACTGAGGGCTAAGTATTTAAAGGTCAATATTAATGGAGCCTGAGAGAATATAGAGGAGCCAGTAAAAGGAAGAGAAGCTTTGGAAGAAATCCCTGATGCTTTTACCTGTGCCAAATAAACCTGTGGGTGTGAACAGACAACATCCCTGGACAGCACATAACCCAGTGCAGTGCTATAGGAGTTGTGCTGATGTGAGGCTGTGGCCAGTCTGCAGGGTGGCTGTGTATCTCTGGTGCATGAAATGTTCAGAAAGGGAATAAAAACCTGAGCAGGCAGAAATGAAAACTTGAAAGATTTCTGCAGTTTATTTTTTTTCTGTTCTATTTTTCTGAAGTTCTATCCATCTCCACATGGAGCCACAAACCACAGAGACATCATACCCATCAGTGAGGCTGCTTGTCAAGGATGCCTGCAGTCAGCCCAAATGTGAGATGGTTTAATCCTCTAATTATAGATGACTCCAGTAGCAACAGGCGCTCTGAGCCCCCAGCTAGGATCACAAGAGACAAAATCCTGGCTCCTTCAGGTAAATCCTGAGATTACCCAGCATAGGAAAAAGGTGGGATCTGAAGGGTTCTTTATTGGAAGTCTACATGAGCACTGGCTTTCTGAAGCCTGGCTTCACAGACCCCATGGAGTGCCCATCAGCTCAGTCTTTCTTCACCACACAACCCAGGCCATGCTGTTCAACCTGCCAACCGACATGAGGTGTGAGCTGCAATTAGTAACAGTCTTATTTTCAACCCTGAGTATTTAACACAGCATAGCACACTGTGACCTGTTGGTTTGGGATCCAGCTCCACCACTTTCCATTGGTGTGAGTTTTGAAAAGTTGCTTTTGTGCCTCAGTTTCCGTATCTGCTTCATATGATCATTGTGAATATTGAAGGAGTTATATGGGAGACCCTTAGGGATGCCCCTGCAGAGAAGAGGCACTCAGTAAATGCCGATCATTTTTATTTGTTATATTCTGACAAGTGTTAGAGGTCCTGAGTATATCAGTTCCACATCAGCCACTACCTATGTTGTCGGAATTTGGGCTTACAGTGAAGGTTCTCCAAGATTTTGGAAATGAAGAAAAGATTTTACTGTGAAGATGAAGCAAAAGAGATAATTGCATAGACCACAACAAAGTCACCTTAAAGTGATGGAATAGCTACTGTACCCACTCACCACTTCATTCATTAATGACTCTGAGTGCCTACCATATTTCAGGCACCAGGCTGGGTGCTACTGTAAATTAGGACTTGATGCTTGCCTTTGTGGAAGTTACCAGCCCAAGGGAGAAATGGGCAATAAAGGAGACTGAACAAATTGTTAGTTGTTACAGAGAAAAGAAAGAGGGTGCTGTTGGGGGAAGGGTGTTGGCTGTATAGTATTGTGTTGTATGACTATAACACATACTATTTAACTTTTCTATTGTTGATAGAAATTAAGGCATTTTGTGTGTGTGTGTGTGTGTATGTGTGGCAATTACAAACAATACTATTATGAACATTTTTATATGTGTGTTCTGATATACAGAGTCAGTTTTCATAAGTTATAATTTTCTGGGGATCTGTCCCTTTGGTACCAAGGTCAGGGTAGTGGGAGCTGTGCACCCTGGATTTATGCAATAAGGGAGTTCATTATCTGTAGAGAATATAAAAACAATGTCAGAATTTAAGACCACTCCTCCAATCTCTTCCTGCTTAAGTTCTAAAATAATGGCTGAGAATTTTTTGCATTTTCATAAAAGTAGGCTTCAAATTAGAACTTTAAAAAGCTTACTCTTTAAAGCACACTGTATTCTATGTAAAAGTTGGGGAATCTTAATTACAGTGTTAGCTCTTAAAACATTTGGACTCAGCTATACACGTTTGTTTCTAAGGTAAGTTTAATTATTGGAGCTTACCTGTTTTTGTACAGGTAATATCTCTGACTCCTGTGTTACTGTGTGTTTCTGGGTTTAAATAGTAGATTAAATAACAGTGATAGCAGAATGATTGGAGAAACAAAGAAACAGAACTTGAATTGCATAAATTCTACCACTGTGTGACCACTTGGAGTTTTTAAACATTTGTAGAAATGTTTGAAAGTGGCTAGAATGGATCTCAAAAAACAAAGGCATGGCCTCTACTGCAATTTCTAAAATTTATTGTGAAGTGAGATTTTTATGAAGAGTGGCCAAGCTTAATATTGTGTTTAAGACTTTTCTTAACAACCAATATATCTGTTCCTTTATATGAAAGGATATTTTTCAAAATTAAAATAAAACAATGAGTTTTGCTCAATTTTGAGCAAAGATAGATCGACAAATCTGGCTAGACTGTCTATGGCATGAATATGTGAAGAAGATCCGTCTTGATGAAATCACCGACAGATTTGCAGGAGGTTAGGCTCAAAATAGAAATGACAATATTTGTCTTCATTAATGCAAAAGATTAATATGTAAGCATGAGTATTTTCTTCTTAAAAATACATTAAGGCAATTGAAAAGTATTAATCCACTAATTTTTCATCTTTTGGCTTGGCGCCTGTGGCTCAAGTGGCTAAGGCGCCAGCCACATACACCTAAGGTGACGGTTTGAATCCAGCCTGGGCCCGTCAAAAACAACAATGACTATTGCAACCAAAAAAATAGCCGGGCGTTGTGGTGGGTGCCTGTGGTCCCAGCTACTTGGGAGGCTGAGACAGGAGACTCACCTGAGCCCAGGAGTTGGAGGTTGCTGTGAGCTGTGATGCCACAGCACTCTACCCAGGGGGATAGCTTGAGGCTCTGTCTCAAAAAAAATTTTTTTTTCATCTTTTTTCTGTAATATTTGTTTTATTAGGCTGAGCTCAGTGGTTCAACCTGTAGGCCCAGATACTTAGGCAGGTGAGACGGGAATTACTTGAGCCCAGGAGTTGAGGTTACAGTCATCAGTGATTGTGCCACTACATTCTGGCCTGGGCCGCAGAGGAAGACCCTGTCTCTAAGGGAAAAGCATTTTGGAGGTTATATGTCAGTGTGTGCTTACTAGCATATGAAATTTAATAATAGAAAACTTTCAGTGAAAAGGAAATTTCCACGTTTCTCCTCTGCCCATTATTACTATTTATTTTATTATGTGATTATTTCTGAAAACAGTGTTGTTAAATGAAAGACAAAAATGTTAAAAATGATCTTCTGTGTGTGTCAAATATGTCAGGTATATCACCGTGCCAATTTCATCTATATTTTAAAATTTATAGGTCTTAAATTTCTCATAATTTTCTTTTATCTCTATCTTCAGCATCTGAGCGATTTCCTTTGTGAGTTATCTGTGCCATCCCTTATCGTTCTAAAGAATCAACTTTGGCTTAGTTTCTCTTTTCTTTTATATCTTTATTCTGTTTCATTGATTTCTGCTATAATCTTTCTCCTAGTTTTTTTTTCCTTCTTTTCCTAACTTTTCTTTTTTTTTTTTTGAGACAGAGCTTAAAGCCCCCTGGGTAGAGTACCATGGCTTCACTGCTCACAGCAACCTCCAACTCCTGGGCTCAAGCGAGTCTCCTGCCTTAGCCTCCCAAGTAGCTGGGACCACAGGTGCCTGCCACAATGCCCGGCTATTTTTTGGCTGCAGCCATTATTGTTGTTTGGTGGGCCCAGACTGGATTTGAACCCTCCACCTTAGGTGTATGTGGCTGGCGCCTTAGCTGCTTGAGCCACAGGTGCCGAGCCTCCTAACTTTTTGAGATGGATGCTTAACAAATTTTTTTTCTTTTCTAATGGATATATATATATATATATATATATATTTTTTTTTTTTTTTTTTTTTTTTGTGGAGTTTTTTGCCCGGGCTGGGGTTTAAACCCCCCCCAAAGGCAAATGGGGCCACGGCCCCTTTGGGCCAGGGTGGTGGGTCACAACCCCCCCCCCCCAAAAAAACCCCAAAAAAAAAAAAAAAAAAAAAAAAAAAATATATATATATATATATATATATATATATCCATTAGAAAAGAAAAAAAATTTGTTAAGCATCCATCTCAAAAAGTTAGGAGGCTCGGCACCTGTGGCTCAAGCAGCTA